>JAQFYG010000052.1:0-63430 GCA_034694325.1 Entomobrya corticalis
AGATTCAGGTCATGGGGGATTCGCGCCTTGGGAGATTCAAGTCATGGGGGTTTCGTATCTTGGGAGATTCGGGTGTTGGAAGATTCATATATTGGGAGATTCAGGTCATGGGAGATTCAAGTCTTGGGAGCTAGATTCGCATGGGAGATTGGGATTCTGGGAGACAATGCCCGGGACCCAATAACGGCATATCTGCAATACAAAAAGAAAGTAGAAAAGCTCTAAGCTTTCACGTTCATTGGAGTAAGTACTTATTATTGCATTTATCGCACTCTAAAGAAAGCATTATGTTGGCCCCACTGCATTGAGCATTGCTTCTTGCTTTCTCCTTTCTTTGTAGGGGCTATTCGATAATACGCTGCGCTAGTAGCTTGATCATTCTGCTCAATTCTCCACCACACTTACCAACTTACCACTCATACAGTATCGCCTGCTTTCACTCGGTTTCTTCATCTTTTCCCAGAATTTAGTATCCACTGGCAGATGGCAATGTTTGGAGCAATTCTAAGCTCCAATTTTTAAAGTAGGTATCTTTTAATTTGTCGCATGAAATGATCAAACTTTTTCTATATTCGTTTCAATATTAGAACTGCGGCTGTCATATATGCCTACCTATTATACTACATCGTTAAAAAAGTAATACATGATCACGTTAGAAATTTGACAACCCATTTCATGCTGGATTATTGCTGGAATATATTGAGTGCATTGGAAACTTATTTTCTTTTCCCAGTAGAAGAAATAGCATAATAATATCTATTATCATGTCAATATTTTAGAACAACAGTCCTGTCTTCTTCTCTGTCGGTTGCTGCAACTTTGCACATATTATATTACAGCTGTTACCCCTTTCTTTTTCTTCCGCAAAAAAGAAGAAAACTGGCACATACAAAAGCAAAACCTTAAAGTTCTACTTTTCTGTTTGACTGTTGACTGGTGTGCAGCTGGCAGTATGTGAAACTGCTGCACCACACCAGTCAGGGAGCTAACAATGTGTATATAGATTTACTTGATACATCATAACATCATCATACTTTTCTCCCAACATCATCACCGCTAAAAAGAAACTGGTGCGGATTGAGTGTGTGAAGTAAAAGCCAATACAATTTTTGGCGTTGTTGCTACTGCTGACGCCACTGTTTCAGATATGTATAAGTTTTTTGTTTTAAAAAACTGCTGCTTGCTAGTAGTGCACACTACAGCGGCGATACAAACCACTCACCGTCATCATGATCATCATCATACTGGTTCTCATATTGCATGCTAGTTTTCTTCATGAAATTCATACAAGAGCTTCTCTCTTCAACTTGCTATAACATGTGCATGGACTATAACAACATTGATGTTCTTCTTGTTGTGTATGTTATATCTTTTTTCGCGTCATTTTCTCTGCTCTATGCTTATAAACTTTTACTTGCTCTTGCCCACAGTGTCGACCTTGCCTGTTCCATCAAACCGCTATTACGAGGACGACTACTTGCTTTCTTTTATTTTATGGACAATACAGCCAGGCTACATGGGAAAAGTTGAGGAAAAATGTAGCAAGAAAAGCATGAATGTAGTAAAAATGGTGATAGTGTAGTAGTTGTAGTAGTAGTAATAGTAAAAGTAGTTTTGTATTAGTCAGCAGTGAACTGATGATACACAGGAGCGCGTAGCATTAGTGGTGGTAGGACCACTACTATGAAAACTTGTACGTTATATACAATACGGGGTAAGTGGAAGAAGATCTAGTTGCTTGTCTCTCGGTTTCCATGGCTTTCTCTGACGTCAAATTCCCCGACTTCCTTTCTACCGACCGAGCCGACCACGGGCATTTTCATCTTTCTCTTTTTCATTCCATGGTATTTTGGTAGACTGGTATTTTCCCTCACTCACTCACAGTCAGTCAGTCTCTTCAGAGTAGAGTTAGTCAGTCAGCTCGATACATGTGCTGCTTTCTTTCGTTTACTTTCTCTTGAGTATAATATATAGCTTTGCACCCTGTATCATCAACATTACTACTGTCACATAAGCTCTTTTTCCTTGTTTTTTCAGTAGTCCTGACTTATTTTATAATGTTTTGTTGTTATTTTGGCCTAAAGATACGAATACTAAGTAGGAGAAATGTAGCAAGTAATTTTGGTGATGCTAATGGTGTTGTAGCGTTTCTAAACGTATTAGTACTTATTAGTTAAAGTTTAAAGGCATACAACAAGACTACTTATCTACTATGTATTTGTACAACTATTATTTCTAGTTTCCATTGCATTCTGTAGAAAGAAACGTAACCTGAGGTGACAGTCGCCATATTCAGTGGTCTTGCCCATTTGTACTGACCGTTATCCAATTCTCAAACTTTCATTGTCCACTCTTCTGTAAACATTAAAGCATCCATGACAGATAGTTTTTGGCTCTATATTACCGAACAAATCTGCTATTTCCGCTTCTATAGCTGCTATTACTTGTAGATGACAGGGTCATCAGTGAGTTATACCGGCTTGGATACTACCATTACTTCTAAATTTGTCCACTAACGAGGAAACATAAACGACACTTTTCGATCTGACTGACACACGCTATTATTGTAATAAGTGTTTTACAAAATGAATATCGTGATCGTAAAAATTGTGCATCCGTTGACAGTGTAAAAGCTCTATATAGGAGTCATCATGCCAGCAATAAAAGAGATATGAGAAGAACAATGAGAACATTGCGTCTATCACGAGTAAGTAGCAAACGAGAATAATATGAGTGGCTGCTAGTTGCCCTAGTTAGTATCAAAGATAGCAATTGTTTCATTGCATTTATCATCTTTTTTATTGACAACGATAGGAAGCGGAGCAAAAGTTTGGATTTAGGGGGACCTGTCAGTTTATGTGTGATATAGATTTTGTCTCAAACATGGCTTAGTTATCGAAATAGTTTTTATCAAAAGTACAACAAAAAATTGAATAATACGCAAGTCGTGGGACTTCAAAAGGTTCAGATTTTATGATATAATTAGTTCAAATGAATTTTGTGATGATTTTTTATTATGTCTCTGAGATAATATGAATGTACCTGATTGAAGATTTCGAGGGATTCAAACAATTACAACATCCTATTACTTTAATCAACTCTGATGTTACGATATAACGCCTTTTTGCCAATTTCATCTTCATTTGTGCTTGTCTCTTAATCTTTCATTCATTTCAATTACTATAAATTAGTTCTTAAAATATATATTTATGACAATTGAAACAATAACAAGAAGTATTATACTTACACAAATAGGTAGATTCATACATAATTAATTAGTAGGAAGTATGCTGTTCAAACAGTCAAGACTAAAATACAAATCTCTGCATTGCATAACATTTTACTATTAAAATGTTCTATTAAAGCAAACAGAGGCGTAATAGGGACTATGGAGCAAGGAAAGCCTGAGTTCTGGGGCGAAGCAAGACAAGCAGTGATCAACTTTTTATGATAATGCCTTCTGATTCATACGTAAATTGATACGTAGCAAAGGTTGGAAAAATGGTAGTTCCAATTCCAAATATGTTTTCATAAGCTAAAAGGAACTTGCCTTTATAAACTATTTCTTATTCAAGAAAAGTTATTGCTAAATTTGCTGTGTAACCAGCGTCGTCCAACATATATGAAGAATTTATCCAGTAAATTAGTATTTGATTTACATAATTTATTCAAACTTACAACTTTAGTTGACAGAACAAAACGAATGTTTTGTCTTCTTTCTCATCCTAATATGGATGACTCATAATATATAATATGATAAGGTCTATTAGTAAAACAGACTCTCTGATTGTATGTACAAGGCCTTGCCCTAATTCATATCCAAAATATTGGACACTTAGATGTACAGTGTGCAACAATGCAACCTAGTGCATTTAGAATTCAGTTCCGTTTGCCAAAGGCACATCTCCGTCTAGACATGCTTGTCTTGTTTAATGAAGTTCATCAAAACCATTTTAATATTTATTGACTCCATCGTTAAAGGGGGTGAAGATGGAAGACAGAGTGTATAAATATATATTTAACATTCAGTTAAGTAAAACAGGAACAGAAAGGAAATACATATAGCATACATACAGTTTATTACATAAAACACCTGCTGAAGAAAACTTCAGCGTCCGCTAGCCCTAGCCCACTGACAAAATAATATTTTATTGGAGAAATACGATGCAACGCAACTGAAATACCTTTAGCCGATAGGTATGTCCGTCATTAATAATTTTGATTTAGTTTTTCAGTTGATTTGGTAATAAAAACTCTTGAATGCGAATTACTGTCAATCGACGAAAGTCGATCTCTGCGCTAATTAAGTTTCTGGATAAATTAATCAAAACCGCTTCTTTCTAAAGTAATTAGGAAGTTGTTTTGTTATCACAAATTTGAGCAAAAACTGTATTAATAGCCCGACTAAAATTTGGGGGTAAAGGGGCAGCCCGGCTATAATTATAGGCAGGCTAAAAACGAAATCGTCAAATTTTAATTTGAAAATCTGCGTATTATTTTTTAAATTTGGTTTTTAACCTGTTATTTTTTCTTTCAGAAGCTATTTTTATTCAATTTTACTGTTATATGGCAAACTGAAAGTCTTTTTGGTGTAGTACCTTTTAAGGTGGCTTTATAAACAGAAACTATCAATTATAGTAATTATTTTTTACGGAAACTAATATTTGTTCGATTTTACATGTACTGTCATATGGAATATGCTAATCCAGCTGATTAATGTAAACAAAGACCGGCTATCAATAAAGGTAGGCTAAACTTCCAAATTTTCTACCATTTCTCCAGGATATAACTATAGGGGGCTATAAATAAAGGTATTCTATAAATACAATTTTTACGGTAGTTATTGTTGTGAGGCAGAGGGTATTTATGAAAGATCAATAATAAAAACGAAATAGTTGAGAGGTATATATAAATATACAAAATCTAAATGCAAAGATTGAAAGAGAGAGCGTTTAATAGGCATTGTCGGCACTAAGATTTGCAATTGCAAAAAAAAATAATTATGCTGTGTAGTTCCAGCAGAAATAAAAAACACTTTTCGATAGTTGTTCAGATGCCAAAATAATATAACTATAAGCATTTTTAAAACAGGCAGTCAAAGTCAAACGACACTTGTATTATAGTAGGTTTATTAGAGGTTAATGCCGTATTCGTAACTGCCTAGTAGTACAAAGCTTGTACAATTCCTCCCAACTCCCGATAAATTGTTTGGAAAACAATCAGCTTTCTCTGAAGTCGCCGATCGAATGGCTTTGGCGTATGGCTGGTTGTGGGGGCATGTCTCTCGATAGGAACACATACAAATGTAAAATCTAAATTTAAATCATTTAAATGATGTACATATTTATTTAGATTCGTAGGCGTGGGTACTGTAGTGCGTGAGTAGTAAGTTTTCTGTATAAAGTCTGTATTCAATTCACCGTGTCGTCGTGGATAAAAAAGGTAAAAATAAAACATAAAATAAAATATCTGCTCAAGATGAAATGAAATATAACAAATGAAGGTTGGTTCGTAACTATATTTTCGTGTTTTTAATATTATTAAACAGCGATGTTTAAAATAATATATTATGATTATTATGAATGTCATTCCCCTTGTTTTCAGGTACCTCTAATTTCGTCTTTTGAATCTAAATAATGTTTTCGTGCATATACTTAACATAAGATGCAAGGGTGATACAAAATTTCAACCTCAATCTGTGCGACTGTCTGACACGTTTCATAGGGTTACATTACTTGCGTTACATTAATGAAATTCAGACGTAATATTAATTGGAAAATTGATGCACATAATATATTAGACTTTACAGCAAGTGTTCTTTGTTTTTTAATCTGCCAGTAAATACTTTCCAAACATCAATAGATAGATAAGATAAGTAACCATAATATTATTATTATCGTAGATTCTACTATCCAGGTAGTTGTGTTAGTTGTACATTCCCAGTTAGCATGAAATCCCAGTCTTACTCAAAATAGGATATGCATAATAATATATGCAAATTTACAGTCTAGTCTAGTTTTTTAGCTGCTTTATAAATACAGTCGTAAAGGTACTTGAACTTTAGTAGGTATTAATTTTTTATACGGTTAGCGGTTGTATGGCTACTTCCAACTTGGTTTACAGTTTTACAGTTTCCAATCCAAACAATGCCATATGCTGGAGCTTCATCGTGTAAAGATGTTGTTTGTGTGGCTGTGTGTTGTAAATATGTAGCATGTAATCCAGCAAGTTGTCGACCTTCTTTGTCTTCTTTTCTTGCTTCTCTGATATGCTTCTGTTGTACTGGTCAATGCTATCTGCCAATGTGAAACTAATAAAGAGTCTAGGAGGGAAAATTGTATTGGGTGGTCGAGGATATCAAGTCGTGCTGCAATCCAAAATGAATGTGAATGTGAGAATGGCATTGGAATTGCAGTGCGGAATTATGTAGATTGGTAGATGGGAGAGCAGGCAACAAGCTCCAACAAGGTAAAATAATATACAGTGCAGAGCAGACTTGACCTGAGACTGGACGATTGGTTGCAGTAATATTTTCTTTCTCATTGTTTAAATGGGATCGCATTAAATAAGACAATTACGTATTAGGGGAGGGGTAACATTAGATATTTGTATTCTAAGTATTTTATTTTTAACGACTTTAAAATAAAACGAATAATAAATTAGTCATCGCATAAGTAATGTCTTCAAGAACAAACAAATCGTCCAAGTCTACTCATGTGAAGGGCAAGTTAAAGAAGCAAGACTCAATTTCCCAGATTAAACGACAAAAGGAGGAACCTCCTAAATTAGTGGTCTCTAAAAAAAGTAAAAGGACATTAGAAGAAATCAGACCGGTTGCAAAAATTCCTTCTTCCAGGGAGGATTCCTCCTGCAATTGGAAGGCATTGTTGCAAAAACAGGTATATTACAAGTGAAAGTTTATTGAGTATTTAATTTGATAGAATTTATATTTTGGGAGAAAATCAACGAACTTGTAAGAATTGAGGAAATCATATTATGCTGAAGTTATGTAACGATTATAATTTTGCCTGAAGGGAAAGCCACTTCCAAAATCGGGTCAAAGTCGCTCGGGTTCATCGCAAAAATCAATGGAGAGCTCAGCTGATGTGAAGAGATTCAGAAACTCTGCAGGTTCTGATTCAGGAAGTGTATCAACGGACAGGTCTCGTAGCATATCGCAACATCGTTGTTCTTCACAGTTGAGTATGACATCTGAAGCCACTAGTTCCAATGGAACAGACAATTTCGAAACTGAAAGTGAAGCTGGCGGAAGTGCCATTCAGAGAGATTCTTCCTCACAAAAAGTAAAACAGGAGTTTCGAGCCTTGGGCGTAAGAAAAAACAACTCACATCATCGTAAAGCATATTCGTTGGTAAAATAGATTCGGTGATTATGTTAAATGCTATTTTCTAATGTGCTCACTTTTAAAATAGCTATCCGAGCCGAAAGTATCTCAGCGCCAGTCGAGAGGAATGGATAGAGGACCTAAGGGACATCCCCGTCGCGCTGCCAAGAAACCTCCTCCTGAAGGCCTTAATGAATTTGGCTATTTTGATTACAGTCATTACGGAGTTCTTAGAACACCAATCACAGCTGCCCATGAGGATTTTATGGAAGATACAGGCATTATCGCAATGGATTGTGAAATGGTGGGTGTCGGGCCTATGAAGGAAAGTGCCTTAGCAAGAGTATCCATAGTAAACGAGCATGGTTACTGCCTTTATGATAGATTTGTGAAACCGAAGTTGGAAGTTACCGACTACAGAACTCAGTTTAGTGGAATACGCGAAAACGATTTAAAAAATGGTACTTGTATAATTAAAATTGCATTATAACAATTAGTTAAAATGGTTGAATAGAATGACGCGTGTTTAATACAAATAGATACACCAAGAATATACTGATATGCTTAATTACTCATTCTTTTTGTTTGATATCAAGCTGTGCCTTTTCAAATTGTGGCAAAAGAAGTTTCGGACATCTTGAAGGGTCATATACTCGTCGGTCATAGTCTTAAGTCGGATTTGGCTGTACTTTATTTGAATCACCCTAAAGCTAGAATCCGTGATACAGCATTGTAAGTTGTTATACATAATTTTTAATATGCTCTCATGTATGCACTTAATTATTATCAATAATCAATTCAATTCCTTTTTAACATAGCTTTTTCAAGAAAATTCTCCATTCTAAAACCCCAAAATTGAAAATGTTGGTCAAAAAGCTACTTGGTGTAGAAATTCAACAAGGAGAGCATAGTTCGGTTAGCTAACGTTGTTTAATGCAGTATTTTGGATTTGATAAGTACCTTGTCCCCCAGTCAATTGCAATCTTAAATCATGAATTTTCTTCAACTTGAAATCGTTTGTAAAGATCACTGATGCGCAGGCTACAATGGCGCTGTATCAACTCTACCAGAAGGAATGGGAAATTTCTGTTCGCCAGAGTAACCGTGGAATTGATGTATTTAAACTAGCTCTTGATGAGTTCAAGCAAATAAAAAGCAGTCCCATCGTACCTACCCAATCGCAGACCTCGTACTACACCAGCGGTCAACACACCGCTAAAAGGGACTGGTACGAACATCCTGATGTTTATAGCGTCAGTTCTTACTGTAATACTGATTTTTCAGCATGTTTGGATGCATGTTGTGGTGATAGTACTGGAGTGTCCCCTTCGGAAAGTCCTCCTACCAGCGTGGATTCGATTGATTACGCAATTAGAGATAATACTTTTCATTGTCACCAAGTGATGGAAGACATTCATTTACCAACAAATATGCCTCCTCAGAATCTCTTCCCATCAAATGTCACATTTATGCCGTATCAATCTAATCCTGTGCCTCATATGCCTCCTATGCATCCGCCACCTGCTGCAATGCCAATGCCGTTTTACCAGTATGGTCCAATGAACGGGATGATAATTCCGCCAGTGAACATGCCCCATCCACGTACAGTACCATGTTTAGCGACGAGCTTTGCAAATAATGTGTTCCTTTATTCCGATTAAAATGGCTTCATTGCGTTGTACAGCAGTTTTTAGAACTCCATGTACATTTCTGTGCTATGGGTCCGTTTGTCAGCTGCCTTTCCTCTGCCATTTCCCCCAGTCGTTAAAATTGCCCGTCAAAAACTGTTTAATGTTGCAACGGCTTACTTTGCTTGTGTCTATGTGTCTATGCCCTATAAAATACCTATTATACCTACCTATCCCTTCTCTTGATAAGTAGTAGGTATCATATTTTCAATTTGACTAACATGGTAAACTAGCCATTCAATCATGTCATTAAAAGAACATAAATATGCAACAAGTAACGTGTATAAATGATTCGCTATGAATATTTTCCATCAAATATAATTGTTCTGATCTGTTCTTTGTTGTTTTACAGATCTATTCTGTAACCTGGAACATCTTCCGCACGATTCTAGTTCCTGCTTTGAGTGCCTTTCCACTGGCCTATCTGAATTGAATATTTCAAAATGAATCTTTGGGATTTTTAAGCACGTTCAATTAAGCATGTTCTAGCCTTTAAACATGTATGAATTTCATAGAGAAAATTTAAAAAGTTAAGCACATTCTTATTCGAATAATCGAAATTAAAACTAAAATATTGAATTAGGTAAAGGTGCTTTATAGTACATCTGTAAAGTTAACGCTAATGATCTATATTTTTATAATCTCATGGCACTGTAGTGCAAATTATTCCAGAAATAAATGAAATAAAATAACTGATGCGAGTTATAAAACGAATGAATCAAATGTAATTTTCCAATTACTTGTTCTTTTGAAAGACACGGCTTTGTAAAATGTCGTAGTTCTGATACTGAAATAATATACAATTATAATTTTACTTGCGTTTGACCTACTAATCATCATAAGACCGATGTCGATTAGTTTCCTTTCCCTTCGTTTCGTGAGCGAATATTTATCAGTTGTCAAAAATTTCTTGCATGTCATACAATTTTAATTTTGGGGCATGGTGTTTGAGGTTGATATTGCATGCTGTTGTTTTGGATAAGAATCCGATGCTTGTTAATGATTGACAGACGAGGCTTGTGGTTGCACAATTGGGGAATGTTCTAATACACGCTTGGTGACACCCATGAATTGAAGTGATAATCAATTTTTTAACATGGAATTATCAAAGAAAGCCATCTGCATGCATGACAGAACCGCGCAGCTTGAAGTATCATTTTGATGTATACCTTATATACTCTTTTAATTCCCCAGGGGAATTAGCGAAACTTTAGGTTTTTGGGTTGGGAACTAATGGAGATGGGGTATTATTCGTATAGTGGGGAATTGCCCAAATACACAAAAAGTTTTTGAATATTGGTGTCTAAAATTCACTATTTTAAGGAGGAATTGGTAGATATCTGTCAAATATTAAGTACAATTTTGTATGCTACCAGTAATTATCTGAAAGGTTTTGTTATTTAATACGTTTACATATATGTTATAGTACAAAAAACTTTACCAAAATTGGATGGGGAATAATTAGAGGCGGGGAATTAAAAGAGTATATACGGTAGTTGTGCAGTAAGGAAGAAAGCAAAGCTCATCGGTAAACGGTTGACTAACGTTTACTTAATTAAATAGCAATACTACTTCCACCCCCACCATCGCAGTTTATGGCTCATCCGTCGATGATGATTCCAGTTTTTCGACCAATACATTGTATCCCATTCGAATACTCTCATATGTAAAATTTGTAAGAGTGCAAAGCACGATAAAATTACAAGTTTAAGATGATAATAATTTTCAATCTTTTGAAGTTTTTAGTAATAATTTCAATCAAACTGTAAATTTTTAATGATAATCCCAATTTTCTTGTACAATAGTGTAAAATCTTCAATTTCATACGAAAATTTCTTGTATATATTTTTCCAATTACAATAAAAACACGAAATGAATTACTGATTAAATCAGATTAAAATTAATAAAATGTTTGGTATTTCCAAAAGTCTGATGTATTTTACATTTCACTTGTCATTTTTTGCTGTTTTTACCCACTGAAAAAAATTACAATTGGCATTCGGGTCATCAATTTTGCCAATTCCATGCGGACAACTCCAAAATTCTCTTCCAAAGTTCATTCCTTTTTTCTTAACAGTTCGTTTCAAGCATGGTTCATTATGGCCTTGGCATAGTGGAGGAGCTGGTGGGGCCTTCATTAATTTTTTCCATGCTTCAGATGCCTTACTGGATGAACTAGAGACACTGGTATTTTCCACAAAATCGTGATTTGATGTTGTCTTCTCATTGTCTGCTTGTGGTGAACTGACAACGCAATCGTTAGAATTTGGAATAAAAAAGCTTTTTAAACTAGTTTGAACTCTTTTTGAACTTCTGTCTTTGGTTGAGGCATCACAAGTTAAGGGCCGCTTTTTCCTTGTAGACTCTGATTCGTTGGTATTAGATTCACAGGTTTTAATATCTACATTTCTAGTTTTACAAGGTGCTAGCATAAACTCCTTCAAGTTTGTTTGTTTTCTTTTGAATTCTGGATAATACTTTGTTGCAAAGGCCGGAGCAACATTTTGTGCAATTGGCCGTAACGAATGTAATGTAATGGAAATTGGACAGTGATCACTTCCCATTATGTCAGAATGGATCTCAGCCTTTTCAAGGTAAAATGAAAGTTGTTTATCGACAAATACGTAATCTATTCGAGTTCCATAGTTATTTTCCCGAGCGTTTAGCCTAGTGTTCCAACATGTGAATGCTGACATTTTGTCTGGATGAAGCATGCGAAAACTGTCCACAAAGCCTTCCGATAGAAAGTTATCCAATAGTTTCCGAAATTCATTTACGACGAATATCTACAATTGAGAGTTATCAAAATCGAAATTTTACAGCTTGGAGTTAGTTGGAGATTATAACTTCTATTTGCATTTAATTTACTAGTTTAAATTGTCATATTATATTTGAGTTCGATTAGCAATTAAGTGGTATTAAGGAGATATGTAATAAGCTACGTTTAAAGTCTTTTAACAGACTACCTTTTGATCTCCGTCACAGTGATCAATCCAACGATGCGAAATATTTATATCACCACACAATGCTACAAAGGATCCATTTTGAACCAACAGTTGAGCCCTGCGGTGCAGAATATCATGAAACGCCATTTTAAAATCAGTGTTGTTAGTAGGATCATCAGGGTCATCTCTAAGTCTTGGGCAGTAAACATTTATGAATGTTAATGGGCGGATGCTGCCATCAGGTAACTATACAAAACGGGGTTGAGAAAGTAATGTGTAGTGTAAGGAATTCATTTTTCGATACTAACAATAAACTGAACATATATGAATAAAGGGTAAAATAAGCAATCCACCAACTTGAACATTGTGCTGAGTTAATACTGTTCTGCCATCTGCGTTGGCAAATTTAACAAAATTTTGCTCGTCCTCAGTAACATCTGGATAACATCCAACGTTATCAGTTTTAGTCGAATTGTGCATACAAATTCCTTCCTCAGCTTTAGACGGTGTCCAATCATCTTTGCAGAAAGTAGCGACGCCTGTTACGTCAAATATTATCGGTCATCAGTAAACACATTAGCGTAGATAGTTATAGTGTCTATTTTTGCCAGTAGTCTCTATAGCTGTCTAACCTGAGTATCCGATTCGGTTGGTACTGAAAGAAAAATACGAAGAATGCCCAGAAGGAATGACTTGAGATTGGTCTAATTGATTTCCTGTGACAAACAAAAATACAAATTACCTTGAATTCAATAAATCACAAATAAGATTAAATACAGTAGAAACTTGTATACAGGTTCAAAACGCTAAAGAAAGTAGGTAAGACTTTACTTTAACTTACTGGATAATTTTGTTTCTTGTACCATTACGATTGAAGCATCCAATTGGTTCAAAACCTCTGGCATATTCAATGTTCTCATCCCGTTAATGTTCCAAGAGACAATCTTCAGTTTTTTGCCAGAAGTTACTTCTCCTTCCTCATATTCCGTTTTACAACCAGTGGATACAGAAGCATCATTCCCGTTAGTGTCCACCACACAATTGTCGCCCATTGTACTTATATTAACTCGGTAGTACTTCCGGGAGTATGCATAGAAACTCTAAAAATGTATGACAACAAAAAGAAATTAAACCTTTCAAATTCAATGCCAAGTTCATGGATCAATGGAACTCTTGCTCAAGTCTCAAACGAGCTCCCTAGGCCATGATTAACAACAGAAATTGAAACTACACTGAACATGTGTAAAAAAGGACCATTTAAGGGAGAAGACAGCAATTACCAAGTCATAAATGTATTTTTCTTATCTTAGGAATACTCTATATTTTTCGAAGCAAAGTACTACCAATAGCAACTGAACACCAATGAAATGACACTTTAATGTTTACTACCTTGTGAATTAAAATTCTCACAAAAGGTAAATAACAAAGTTCTAATGTCCACCGTCCGCATCCACTGTTGGCTGAGTGTTCGTTCAGTTCACTGTCCAGTCCGTCCGGTTCAGATAGAGATAACTTCAGATAACTAACAACTCTAACGTCGTGAACAGCACTTTAAAAAATTTGAGAATCTATGATTTATGACGATAAATAGTTACTCCAAAGTTTATGATTGTTTATTAGGTAATATTACGTCTGTTTTGTCTGTATGCAATATCGAAATCGCGATGCTATTGTAATTTTTGTACAATGTAATAGTGAAAAAGTACACTGATTCATAACAAGCATAAACACATGTGTGCAAAAACATCGCGCCATCCATTACGGGCATTTTGATCAAAACAAAGGGAAGCATCAGAAAACAGCTGAATACATAACAATAACAATACAGTTTATGTAGTGAGTAAGGTGTAAGTAGTGTATCGTTCTTCATCTTATGAGTGTTGCGCTAGTCTGTCTGTGTGTGACAGGGTTTTTGAGATCCGTCCGTCCGTCGAGGCAATAACTCAAAACGATTGAGAATTTTAATCTGAAACTTTAATTTTAAATCTGTTTTCGCCTATCTGTCACTAATAGCAATGGCTGAAATCCTATTGATTTTCAGCAAAATCAGTCATCCCCCAAGGGTCAACTTTTTAAAAACATAGCAACATGCACCAGAAATTAGTCTATTTTTTATGGGAAATTCAATTTTTTTGACGTTATACAATTACTGGAAATGGAAACCTTATGTTTGCACACAAACCGTACACCTTTTCGATAGCGTTACAACGGTTCAACAGCACAGCCACAGACTGGCCTTAAACTCTTTAGCTGGCTGATATGAGTATAATATTATGGTTATGATGGTAGCTATCTCCACCAGCCACCAGAGTTCCTTCCCAGTTCCCACTTTCCCATCCCACAATATGATATGCTAAGTATGAATCCGAAAAAAAGTAAAAGCAAACGGCAAACACCCGCACCCGTGCCGTGCATCAATTTCAGTCATTTCACCAACAAAGGATTGATGAAAATAATGTGTGGAGTCGGAGTGCAGGCCTCAATTAGATGCAATAGGGTTTCTTTGCATTTAGATTTTCGATGTCAATATTGTAATCCTTACAATTACCCGAAATAAAAAATATTATAATATTGAATATGGCATGTTCTTTTCTGATCATATTTAATATTGGTTTTTCGTTGATGTAACGGATAATCCGTCACGGATTTCTGTTGTGCATAGGAACTTCAAATGAAAATTTGCAGAGGTAAAGTTATCTTATCTCAGTATTTCATTAATATAACGGTTAGGAAAACCGGTAATTAATCAATATATAGTAAGGTAGTACTATATTTTTAAAAGAGTAAACTAATTTGAATTATGAGTAAATGATCAGCCAAAACTATTAATCGTTTAAAGTATTGATTTTGTCTCTTGTAGATATGGGTTCAATGCTGTACAGCACCCATTTGTGAAAGAAATGTGCATAAAAAGACTTCAATTATATATATTTAATTTTAAATCATATGCGTAGGTAATTAAATGTTGGTATTTTAACATTATATTATGTAACATGACATTCTTTGGTTACTAAGTCAAGAAAAGTCTAATTAATCTAATTGTTTGATCTTGAAGTTCAATAATTTTGATTTTAATGCTTTGTTTAGGAGTAATGATGCATACAATCAAAAATCACTGTTTTCAATTACCTATCTTATCTATGATATTTGAATTTTGTAACTTGTTTTTCGATATAGTACTTTTCAGCATTTGAAGCACAATACGCGTAACTATAAAACTATATCGGAGAAATTCTTAACTCACTTAAAACGAAATAAATCATGCAAAATGTTATTTTTATTAAATACCATATTATTTATGGGCTTTTACCACCAAATCTGTTTCTTCTTCTTGAAATATTAGGTAAAGCAATATTTCCTATATTCCCATTCCTGGGCTGAATTCCCATTTTTTCACTGCGTAAGCAATTTGTCTTTTATTTTTGAAATTGTGGATTAATTTGATAGAAAATTCAATCATTTCATTAACGTTGGAACTTACAACCTACTCCCCAACTTTGTCCAAAATGTACTGGCTCAAAATGGCATTTTATACTAATTTTTTCTCCCATAGTGAAAATAAAGGACAAGCATGGAAAATAAAGGACGTCCTTTATTTCTTCACTTTCGGGGATCAAAATAAAGGACCGTATGGTCACCGTATCTTGAACCGTTTGTAACCGCAGTTGTTAGAATCACTCTATTTGCATCAAACAGTTACTAGCTAGACTAATTGTAAGACAACATTGTTTCCCCCAACAATGACACCAATAAAAATGAATAAATTTTGACTCACACGCCATTTGAAAAACTTGAATAGTATGTTGTCTTTGAAAGCCAGGAACTAAAGTAGAAGAATCATCATTTACATTACCTAGTTTCCTTTTTACAGGATATCGGATTATATGGAGAATAGTAGAGGAGTGAATGATTGAGTTTTTAACAGTCCAGACAATTAAATGGATTCATGTTGCGTAGGAAATAGTAGTACAGAATGCTCTATTAAACTATTCCAATTAGCTACGCTTGTTCACATTTTTATCGACATTACGAAATCCATTTTCAGCAGTAGTGTAGTCTTCAAAGTTAAATGTTTTAATATAATAGGTTTGTAGTTTAAAGAACCTTGAAATTAATACACGTTGAGATTTTCATATACTAAACGCTTTAGTCTAAACTAAACATGTTTGCGAATGACATTATGTACTCTTATAGAATATGCGCTGATTGTTGTTTATTATGGCAAACATTATGGATCGATGTTCAGAAGAGGATTAGAAAGGTGCGGAAGCAAATCTAACCCTACTCTCCGAATTTTATGGTAATTAAGCTTAAACTTTTGACTTAAAAATAACTGTACCAAAAGTTTTCCAGTGCAGCTTTGTATGTTGTATCAAATTTTTGCATTGAAGAGATATAAGTGTGTAGTTTACGATATAAAGACGGACAGATAGACAGCACAAAATCTATAAGTTAATACTTCCGCAGTTTAATAAAGTATTAAAGTAAATAATGCGGTTGTATGGTCACCAGGATCATCATAATATGCACGCCAATGTTCAGATTGCAAAATTACTTTGAGTAGAAGACTCGTATTTGCTCAAAAACTTGCGCACACAAAATCTACAAAAAATTTATATAACGAGCATTTAATTCCGATCTTCATTGTAATTGTGTAACTTATGTAAATTCATCACTGATTATTAGTTACTAGTATTTTTATATGCCGTAATTTCATTTTTTTGTGAAAGGAGTACAATCGGTAGTATTGTAGTTCATGCAATGTCGTGTGAAAAAGAAGCCCTTCAGTCGACACAATGACTTGGGTTATTGTGCACAATAACTATCTAGTATCATCCTCACAAAAAATCTTTCTGGTGAAGATTCTCATAATAATTTAGCGCTTTGGGTACTTCTCTCTCAGCTCGTCAGTTTCATTTTGTAGTTAGCTCTTTTCATTTTGCATATACAAACATGAACATTAAAAGCGAGCATTTATATTAAATATAGTATAGTACCTATATCGTACACTTTCAATCTCTTCATTTTACTCTTTTAATATTTATGTGCATGAAGCAGTAAGTGTAACTCTACTTAATTCTGCATAATTATTTTAGAATATCATTACTTTTTTGTATATAATTTTGTCTTCCGTTTTAACTCTAACTTAGTTATTGCTTCCAATTCAAATGCGTACAAATATAATTGAATTCTTGCATTCATATATACTAGTGTGCTCATTGCATTATTGAATTTGGAGCATTAGCGGTTCCCACCTTGTTGAAATGGAATACGCCAGGATCATAATTGACATATAAGCAGTTCTTTGTTTACCCATTATGTTTGCATGTATGCTTGAAAATGAGGCCAATGGTGCGTTTACGATTTTCAAGATTGAATTTATTGACACGTAATTAACCGTTGAGGTGTCGTCATCGTCATTCGTCACCAATTTTGTTTCTTTCTTGCTACGCGTAACCTTACTACCAAGCACATACACATACAATCAACATGCATGCATGCAAGAAGGAATTCAAAATTTAACGTGATTGCAAGCAACAATAGAAAAAGTGCCAACAATATCCGACCTCCGTCTCCGTCTAACTCAAACTAATCGAAAGAAACAATGTGGCATTCATATATATCATGTCATGATCTTCCTTATATGTAGCACAAGCCTTTGATGGAGGTTGGCATAGCACCAAACGCAACAAAATCTTACAATCGTAACAATAAATTCCATCGCGAAATCAAATTCCTCTTTCAACAATGCAATCTCAGGAGAATTCATTAATTATTTGGACAATGAAAGTTCTAGCGAACAAAAAAATAAATCTATTTCCAAAGCTAATAAGATTATCAAATAATAATTAGTATGATACAATTAGAGAGCATTATTCGACAAAACAACAACGCATTTTACTTTTCACGTTTTCTGTGATTTTTATTTATGTTTTTTTTTTCATTTGTGCTGTTTTACAAATTTGGTATCCGAGGTTTGAATCGACAAACGTAAAAAGAAATGCGCGCAATATATTGTTATCATTGTGTTTTGTATTGTATATCACAAATAAACTGTTCGTTAAAACAGCAGACGATATACTAAGCTTTTAAGAATGACTGACAATGAATTGGAGTGTTACATGTTGTCACATCTGAGAGTTTTAGATACATTTTGTTACTGTTATTGCGCTTTAGGCATATCAAGCATCATCAGAAATCATAGGTAACTGCATACTCACTCTCAACTCTCAGTAGCGCAGCGGCATGTATGCAGAATATCATCATAATATCACATTCGAAAAAGCTATAAACGCTTGCACACCATCAAATAAGTAAAATGTATTTTAACGATAATGACGACGATAATATTATGTAAGGTTGATTTGCTGAAAAGAAGGGATGAATGCTATGCCAGATAAGCTGAACATAAAACAAAAAGTGTTTGCATAGACAGAGGGAACAACGAACAACATCAAATCCCATTATCATGTCATCGTGATAAAAACAATAACAAAAATCCCAATCCCAATAGTAAGTAAAGAGCCGAGATAAAGTATATAAAGCGAAACCAGTATACTTAGATGATTGCTGACTATGTGGCTAGGCTACATGAAAGGATTGTTAAGTTTCCTCTTGTTTAATATCTGTCTGCATTCTGCATGCTTTATTGAGTGAGAATTTCTCACTGAGAAATGTTTTCAAAAAGTATTTTTAATGCAGGTTCTTCTTTTGCAGTAAAGACAACGTGTGTCAAAAAGCATACACGAGGATGTGGTGGACGGTGGTGGGTATAAAATGCATGCAGAAGATATGAAGCATATAATAGGGTACGCACGTATGCTCGAACGGATGGATGAATGATGCCTTATACGGCGTAATCTGCCAGTGAGTCAGTAAGTAGTAAGTACTAGTAAACTTATTTATTACCAACTAACTATAAAAGTAAAAATGATATAATAATAATATGGAGTGGTAGATGTTGATTTTACTCATTCAAACGATGATTGTCCACCATTGTATGATTGAGGTGGTATGCGCATCTGTGATATCATGCTAATCTTTAAACTTTTATCTATAGCTTATCTTGCGAATACAAGCCAACTTGCCCGCACAATGAATAATGTTTGTATTTTTTTGCTTAGGGCCCGATTGTTCGAATTTGCTTGTCTGTCCATCTACGCACAGAGATTACCTGTGTGAATGAATACCTGATTGTTGTTACGGAAAATTATCTTATAATATTTTCTGATTTTCTACACCAAAAAACAGTCGCTACTCGACTACTTTTTCTTTGTTTTTTGTGTTCGGGTTATTCTTTTGACTTTTACAACATGATATGATACAGGTAAGTAGTAATAATGATACACATGTAGTTTACCTATTCAGTTTATCGTCACATTGCATAGTAACCATTGTCGTGCCGAGCAGCACTTTATCTTCATGGAGTTACCTATATTTGATTTTGAATTCAGGCCTTATCTATGTCTTCTACCCTTATAAATATGTACATCATAAACATTATCCCAAGTACAATAAACAATATTTTTATCGTAGGCATGTATGCATGAGTTTCATTTTCTACGTAGACGTATGTTCTCATCAACGCAAAAAAATCCTTATGATGAAGATGGAGCTCTCCGTTGCTGAAGAAGATGGTATAAAACTTATTTTTCTCTAAACGAGTCATGCTTGCTATATAGAATACTGAATGGTGGTTTGGTGTGGTTGTTGGAAACTTGTTTGTTAGCTGCAATAATAAAAATGTATGTAATATGTATGCGTTTACTATTATTTACGTAGGTATATCGGAGCATGTATTATTTTTGTTGTATGGATGATGATGAAGCTTGTCTGTCTTTATGACAGAATTTCTGTATAGCTTTGTTGTATCTAACATCATTGTATTTTTTGTGGTGAGCTGTTCATGTGGCTTCGTTACCTATAGCGTACCAATCCGATGATGTTTCTCCATATCCTTGGACAGACGATGCCACAGGTGAATTTGGACTTGGCAAGTGAAGACCATTTTTATTCCTCTTTTCAGCTCCTCAGAGAGTACAGAGCAGAGTACGGCAAGAGTTTGTTCGCGTCTATCTGTATATGAATTTCTCCCCTCCGTGCTAAACGCAGTGGTTGTCTTTTACCTGCATGAATTACCTTGCAAGCTATTGCCTTCTTGAAAGCGGATTTGAAATTTTTTCTAAAAGTTTAGTTTGTAACTCGATTGGATTCACTCGTCAAAACGCAGGTGTTATCTTCTTGGTTTAATGGTGAAAATTCTTTATGCGAACTGTCTAAAGAGTAGAAATTATTCCAGTTCCAGTTCATTTTGTCGTTTGCATAGCAAAAGAGGCTTTTGTGTGGAAAATAACATGATACATATTTAAGTATACTGTATTATCACTGTGAGAGCATCAATTAGTGAGATTTACCAGCTTATTCCAGATTACACCATATAAAACTGCGAAGTTTTAAACTTAAGTATTTTAGTACAACACTTGGAAACAGATAGTGTCCAGGAAGAAGTCATACAAAGCAGCGTTTAATACTGAATATTAATCTTGTGCAACGAGCCATCTCTAAAGGACAAATCCGTGTTGCAAAATGTCGACAGAACATATCCCCGAGGATGCACCTGCTCCGCGTCTGTGTCATCTAGTAAAATGGCCAGATTTCGACGGGTATGGTTTCAATTTACATGGAGAAAAGTCTAAACCCGGGCAATACATTGGAAAAGTTGACAAGGACTCGCCGGCGGAACATGCTGGAATGAAGGCAAACGACCGTATCATTGAAGTGAATGGAACAAATATTTCCAATGAGAATCACAAGCAAGTAGTGCAGCGCATTAAAGCTATCGCAAATGAGACCAAGTTGTTGGTAGTGGATGAAGCTGCAGACAAGTTTTACAAGTCAAGAAACATTATTATCAAAGGGAGTATGCCCAATGTCATGTATATGAAGACGCCTGTTCCTCGCCCATCTACAATGAACAATGCCACTGTTGTCCTTACACCTGTTAACAATGAAACTGTCAATGGAAATGGTTCTGTGCATTCTGAGGAGGATAGGGCCACTCAGATTTCTGACAGTGGGTCTGCATCTTCAATTCCAGTAAGTATTTATTTTAGAAAAACAGCCTTGTCTAGTTGTCTATATATATAGATATATATACCTAAATATTTGCTAGACCTCACTAGATCTAGCATTTGCAGCAGCGTAACAATGAGATCTAAAATAGTTTTTATTCTTACAACTGCCACCTCCACTATCGACTGCATCGCATCATATTATACGCCCTGTATTGTTTACGTCCTTAATGCAAACATAATAAAATATTTATGGTCGCTCTCATACTTAATACTTACTATTTGTTACATTGTTGGTGCTTTTTATTCCAACTGGTTTCGTTCTAATAAAAGATTTTAAAGACTAGAATTCATCTTCATAACAGTTTACATCAAATGGTATCAGTCATATTGAAAATGACTTCTTACTTCCCAAAACTTTTGCACATAAAAAAGTACATACATTGTGCAGCTCGGCTAAAACGGAGAGTGAGTGTTGTACGACAGCTAGCGTAAAATTAAATCGAGTAATCTGTATTCATCTAGGTCGCATTTAATTACTCACTGGGCACATAGTGCAGTGCACTGATTACTATACTCACTCTCTTTCTTTTGCACGCACAAGTCACTTTCAAACGCACTCTTTAAGATTTACACTGACATGACTTTTGTGACAATGCTTTTGAAAGATGCCGTAATGTACGTACAGTGTGTACACAATTAAGGTCAGTGATTTTTTACAGTCGCAAGTCACAGCAACACTATTTCTGTGCAGCACAAATTTGTAGTCAACCAAATCATAATGAAGGGAAAATTTGCTCGAGGGAAAAGTATTTTTATAGAACGTTACTTTCGCACTCCCAGCCTCTTGCTCCTCGCCTCAGTCTCTCATCCTCATCTTTCATGTACAATGATGACAAGGGTTGATTGCTATTTTTCTTAGGTAGCCTCACGTACAATTATACATTTTTTGTAACTCTCTGGCTTCTAAGTTAAAAGTATCGTTTAATAGGATATAATGCACGTATGCACATTTAAGTTCGCATATTTTAAATTTTAATACCATTTCAAGGCGGATAAAAGTAAGGTTTTGCGGAGGACATGGTATTTTGCTAGATTTTTTATTATCTAAATACTATCCCATAAGCGCAGTAAATGCTTATGACGATATAATTTTGGTTTAACTGTATAATGAGAGGGCAATTTGTGTTTTTAAAACCTATTAAAGTAATATTTGCTTGTAAGATTTATAAAAAAAAGTGTCAGTCATAAAATTTTTGTTTCTATACTACGTAGCTACGTTTGCAAAATGGGAACCTCTCATGATAGAGGCACATCAGTAGGGTTGGTTATTTAGGAATACCGAATACTTTTGTCATTAAGATGATAATTGCATGTTATCTTACTCCCGTAACTTACTACTTGTTATAATTATAATCATAAATATTTTGTGCAGTGGTCTGTTGTCACATGCAATCAAGCACCTTCTTGCAGTTGGGGACTTGGCTTTGTTCTTATAGTATCATGTCTTTGTTTCCTTGAAGTCCTTTGGACGAATTTCGGTGTGTCGCTCCTCTCATGCCTTCACGCAAAACACTTGTTGATTTCTCCATCGCAAGATGTGTACGCTTTTCTGCATACCTGAGTATTTGTGTTCATCACCATTACCTATTTGTGCCCTCCGGCCTTCTGACAAAATGTATAAAAATAGGACTGTGGAGCTTACCACCAGGTTCTCAAAGTACTAAATCTTTGAACCTTTTTTATATTTAGCTACATAGATAAAAGCAAACAATGTACAAGCAAATGCAAAATATATAAATACAGGACGTGATCACGGGTTCAGCATTATCTCTACATCCATTTGGAATGGAATGACTGAAATTTATCCTCATTATTATCAGTAGCGCCAGGTCTGTCAGCATATATCAAACCTCAGGCATAAAATTTCAAACAGAATCACTTTATTCTGAAAGTGGAATACCATTGGGTAGTTGGCTATAGAGTAGAGTGCATTTATTGGCGCTGCCCATTGAAGCTGAAGAATTTGCAAGTGCCAATTTAATGATCCCACACACTCATCCTCCTCGACAACTAATGTACTCTATTGCTAAAATAAATTCTCTGATTTGAGGATTGAGTCTTTCTCTCTGCGAAATAAATTCCTCATTCTTTTACTTAATTGATGGGTGATTTATAATGATAGGAAATTATTTATATTGAAAACAATGCTCCATTCAGTTTTCAAGATGAACTCAAGAATAAAATATGCTGATATGTCACTGTCTGTCCATAGTGTTTTATACGCAGTTACTCGACTGTCTATTACAAGCTATGACTAAAACATGGAGTACACATGTTAAATGAGTACATTGTTTTCTTAGTGATGTATTTCAATAATTATTGGTTGGTAGGGGGGAATAAGAAAATATTAATTCCCTTCTTTCTCGACTGCAATATGGCGAATCTGACAGCAACTAAATCGAAGCTATAAAATTGTTTTAAAAGTATTTATATGTAAGATATTATAGTTTGTGGCCAAGGAGAATGTGACTTCAGTTTGCGTCGTGACTGGTCATACTATGCTTATGAACGTGCATGTAATGCGTACGCAAACATTTATGTTTCGCTCAATTAAGTAATTTATTGTAGATTTCAATTACTTTCGAGTATTTTTTGCATATACATACGTCTAACTGCCCGTACCGACGAGCCAAATACTTTCCTAATATAGCAATAAAACTATCATATTCGCCTCCTTGTCTGGCGTCAAGACAAAAATATTGAGGTTTCTCTGGTTTTGTGGTTGGGTGTAATTAAACCCCGTATGAGGAATATTCTGCTGGCAAGTTCTGCTGATCAATTTCGTCGTTATTTTCTGTCCAGTGTCATTAATGATTCAGAGTAAAGACACTTTTTGCTTAAATCAGTGCCTCATTTGCAAACTCTTTTCCTCGGCTCATCATCAGTGTAAGAACGTCTGTGATACAGATGACAACTCTAAATAACAATTGTTTGGTGAATTGCAAACGTCATTATACTGGCACTAGTGGCACTAGTACGAAAAAGAAAAACCTATTTGACATGCGTTGATAGTATCAGTATTTCTGAAACCTATTCGTAGTACATGATCATGAGAAAGCAGACACCGCGTGTTTGATTCAATCATTTGATCAAAAACGATGTCACACTATGTTGTCGTGACACAATTTACTAAAATATTTAAATATTTAGGCCTACCTATATACTGCATCAGTTCTATCATTCTTCTCTCGCAGTTTCCAAAATGTCTCAATTCAAATATTACCACATACACGCATATTAGCAAGATTTACAAGAGACAACGGACTACCTGCTGAAATCAATCGCTCATTTGAGTAGTATGTGTACATGCATAGGTAATCGCAAATGCTGACAAACCAATTAAATAATAATATTATTATTATTATTATTATTATAGCAAAGGAATTTATTCGTCCTAAAATGAAAGGACGTGTATGCAACATTACGCAATCATGCCTGCTTACAGCAGCTGAAGAGTTTGATGATATTTTATAGTGTCTTACGATTACGATGCTCTTTTTACCCCTCTTCCTTCCTAGTTGCCTTTTTGGTCTTTTGCTGCGTAGTAGTACATAGTAATGATTTTAAAACAAGTCCACATGTAGGATACTATAAAAGTAGTGGGGCCAAGAAAATGGTGTGTTAACTGATGATGTGACGGTTTTTGGTACAAGTTTGCTTTTGCAGACTTTGACTGTTCTTGAATTTACATAGTATCACCAATCGCCAGCTCCGCAATGTGTACCAAGTGTAACTTTTCTCATATCAGTAGTAAGCGTGATTTTTTTCATTCACTCATTTGAATTTTACTATTAACTATACTATAATCTCTATACGTTGTTTTGTAGATTTAAAAAATGAATGGTGATGATGACCACGGAGGTACATAGTATGGACCTGTAATAATAATAATATGTTGTTGCATTGAATGATGATTTCTCTACAGTTAGCTATTCCTGTATGAATATTGAATAGGTATTTCAAAACAAAACCTCTTTCTTTTGTGCATCCTATAACTCAGGTAGAACGTAACAGCATGTTGCTTTATAAAATTTCTAGCCCACCAACCTGATGCGGGATGATGAGATGAGAAAGACTGAAAGACGTGTACCACGACAAAAAAGCTGTATTGAATGCACAATAATAATAGTACAATGAAGCTGAATGAAACCCCATGCACTCCTTTGACCATAACTATATTTTCCTATATGATATCGTATCAAAGTTCTCATCCCAAATATCATGTTGCATTGAATTTTTCGCTCTATGATGGTCATAAAAAACCCTAACAGAGGCATTTACTGTAACATATTACCTACGTATGTGTATCTTTCGAGGTGGTTTCTGGCTCCATGTGTCTACTCTTGAGAATATAGATTTGAATTTTAAAAATATTTTGATTTTTTTGATCATTCGACATGATACTTGTTCGTTCATTCAATTATGGTTAAAAACCGCTTAGATGTATTACCTCCAATTACTATACTACACTAAAAGTGCCACGGTAAATTATCAAAGGGACCTGCTTCGAAAAAAACAGGTTAACGGTCGGAGTATGTATGTGACTTGTTTGTTTTTGAGGAAGGAAGACGTTCGAGCTGTGAAGTATTTATTGTCATGTTGACTCGTAACGCATTGCAAATAGTTTTGTGACCCTAATTTCCATACATTTCGATGATAGGTTTTTCAAAAGGTATCCCTTACAAGTCTGCTGTGCAAGCAATAGCCATAAAATATTTATTTTGCTTATAGATATATTTAAAACATTTATAGACTCTTATGTAAGCAACAGGAATGGTAGTCAATGATTGCATCACACAGAAAACAGCACTCAAATGAATTTTGACGATGATGATGAGATGATACTTAATTGAGCTACATTGTACAACACAACCAGCTTAAAAGGGACAGACGCAGCCAAGCAGTAAATAGTTATAGGCACGTATTTTAGTAGGTCCAACTGACTCTTATGAGGTTTCGAAAAGGATGGTGCCGAAGATGGGACATTAAATCATTGCATAATTTTCGTGCATACACAAGAAGACAGTACCTTCTCATTTACTGAAAGAACTAGTAAAATAATTCCATTCAGACGAAGAAAATATCATTTGCTTGGGCAAACTCCTAAGTGATTTTATACGTAATTTTTAAAAGAGACGATCAACAATTTATTTAAATTTGATCTTCTCATTTAGAACCAATATCGTAGTTTTCCTATAAAATCTGTTAAGCAACTAGCTAATCCTAAATCCTAAAGCCAAATTCTACAGATTTCTGCATAATTTAAGATGTTGCTTTATCTTTCTATAAAAGCAAGACAACATTTTGCTTCAAAACCTACCTCCCATCTCTTGACATTTTGATACTTCCTTGTAATAGGTCAAATTAACATATTTATACACCAAAAGGAGAAACTTTCGGAACTACCTGTACTCACAAACAAGAATATCAAATTATAGAGGAGTGTAATCATGGACAATCTTTTCATTGTACCGAAAATATGAATAATTTTGCAGGAGAACAGATTTTTCTCTCATTCCCTTGAATAACCATTTTGAGCTTTGTTAGTTGCATTTTTGTTTAGGTAAAAGTAAAAATTTCTCAACAATAAAATCTTATTTAGTATCAAATGATTACATACATCTTATGAACCACTGCCGCTGGCTGTAGTTATTAAAGGTAGTTTGACAAATAATGATGTTTAGAAATAATGAATTTGATGATGAGACAGCAGAATACTTACTTTTGTATGACAATTTATATCGGACATGTTTTCAATGTTATAGGTATGTATTATTATTACACATGTACATGTGTATTATATACTTGTCGGACATTTTTCGTCTTATCTTCACTTTTAAAAAGAGAAAATGTTATTTTACTTTTGATTTATTAAAATTTTAAAGGGAAAATGACTCGTCAAAATATTAAGTTGGTTGACAGATTTTACCTTGGATAACATACCTGCATATATAACTTGCAATCAGTAGCTAAAAATAAGCTGTAGACATGTAACTGATGATCAGTCATATTACGTATAGATAATTTGTTGGTAGTAGGGGAGCACTGCTCTTCAGGCTTAAAATCGACCAAACATGTATAATTTTTCGTGAATTATTTGGCAATGGAACTTTTTAAATATTATTCAACTAATTATTAAAGCATATCGTGTAAGCTATTTATGAATAAAAAATTCCATGCAGCAAATTCATTAATTACATATCGCCATGCCATTGGAATTGGTTTATTGTGGTAATACTTAGGTGAAGCTTAGAGCATAAATTAATGATGGATGGAGATTGTATACAGGAAAATGTGGCAACAAATTACGTATCATATCTGTATATTGGGTGCAGATTCAAAATGCTTGTTGAAATCATTGTGACAGCCAGTTCTTTTGTCCTTAATAAACACATCCGCTTATTGATGCCGTAGGATCAACACCACCACACACTACCACCATGATCTGTTTTGTTTGTCACGTATATATTGCGTATTTACTATTATATATTAGTATAGGTACACCATAATATCATCATACATCAAATCACGCATGCATCATGTACGTAATCTATTGTAATGATAATATCTGCGAATTTACTACGTGTTTGAAATACGAAACCCAAATAAGTTATTCTGATTAGAACAATAAATATCGAACAAACATTATTGATAAAAATGCACGACTAGGATTTTTGGGATGAGATAATGAATAGGTAGGTATGTATGTTATTACTTGCTTAGTGGACAACCTATGAGTATGGGGATGTTAGAAAACACATTATAGTAATGAATTTTGTTAATTTTTCCTAAAGAATAACTAGATTTGTGTTTATTGAGGAAGGAGTTTTACGAATAATTTGCTATAGTACTCGTCAATTTTTTACCACTTGAAACGTTGCATTTAAGTACCTACTGCGCAATAAATATGTAGGCATCTGAAGTGATCAGAACCTTTATGCGGCCCTTTGAAATGTGATTTGCTATTGAATTTTTGAATAAAATAATGGGACAGAGAAATAGGCACTTTCATATGAAGCTGGGATGTAATAATATGTTTATAATCTCTTAGGGATAATATAATATGTAGAAATTATTGCGCACTACCCGTAAATCACAACATAAGTCTAATCCAAGGCTTTGTTTGTAATTCTTTTATGAAAGGATATAAGTTAAGGACATAAGGATATATTTTAAAAACTGGAGGTATACGGAGATAATGTTTGTTTGTAAACGAATCTTTGAAATTTCAAAATTGGATATGATTAACTAAATAAATGATAGATATTTGATGCACACATAGTGTAAAAATAATGTTGCATAAAAACTTTTAAGTAGCCTGTTAAAGTGTGTAGATCACGATTTTCGTATTCACGTCTGTTTATTCGTCTCTCCGTTTGACTTAACTAAATATTAAGCGTAATTCTCTGCTTTTTGCAACTATTTCATCAGTATCTTCTTCACATCTCAGAAAGAACATTTATGCCAAAGTCGCGATACTTTTTAGTGATTTCATAAGGTCCTATTTTTAAGCCTTTTCCCTTTCATGTATCGTCATCATCCCCAACAGCACCATTTTTTATTTTGATAGTGGAGAGAGCCTAAAGCAGATGTGCAGATGAGTAATCGTGACCAATCAGCATTCCAAAAGTTGACTTGCGTGAAACCGTCAGCTGGATTGGATCAAAAGCTGACGATTTTGAAGGCATGATTAGAATGATCATATTTATAATAATGGTAATGGTGGGCTAGGGATGATGAAGCTTACGCTTAGGAGAACATTCCCACGTTGATTTCTTTCATACGGTTTTACAAAGAAAAGTTAAGGAGAAAATTGCTAGATGAAATGTAAAACGCTTATTACCATTTCCTTTGACGACGACAGTACACGTACTCAAATGTTCTTGCTCTCGGTTCAATAAAGCAATGAACACAATGGTGAGCTACGCCTCCTGCATGAAACAACATGCGATTGTTTTGAAAAGAAAAGAGAACTATAAAAACGCCAACGAAATTTGGGAAAATAGCAAAAAATTGTATGCAAGTACTTATATTTTTCCTACGCGCATGTAAAACGGATCTAGTAAACATTTTTTATAGCAGTGCAAGAGCAAAAGTTGAGAGAGAGAGGAAGGAATCGTTGACTTGGATGCACACGCCATTCTAGTCTGTCCGCAAAATTTGCAGTCTTTCCCATGCATGTAGTAAATAAATATAAATATACGTATAAATAGTGTAGCTGGCTGAGAAAAGTGAGCGCTATTGATGTCATGACCGAATGGTAATGATGGAATATAAATATGGAATATAATAATGTTCATCTCCAAAAGATAAAATGTATCTTCATTCAGGACATAGTGACAGGTAGAAGGCATTGTCATTCATTATTGTGCATTTATGTATCAAATGTGACTGACTGCTTTGGGAGAATTGTAAAATACGTCTACATATGAATACATAATATCACGATCATCATAATATTCATCATTCATCTAATTGTATGCATCGGCTGAGCTGCAGACTAGACGTAAATTAACTCGAGCGAGGAAAAATATATAAGTAAAAACCTTCCATTTTATTCCAAGCGTAATTTCCTTTGACTAGAGAAGGCCTTATGACTGGCAGTTGGGTGACGAAGTTTCACCAGTATGAAAAAATTAAAATTCATCAGCATGTACTCATCTTAAAAATCTCATCCCGCTATTAAAAAAATAAAATTCATACAAATAGCTTAATAAATGACAAGTCAAAGCCGGCGATGAGCTGGGCTTGTGCAAGGCAGATAATTATATTCGCAGATTTTTCTCTAATCAATACCCCATCACGCATATTTTGCTTTGCTTTGACAGTTGCATATTTTATTCTCAACTTGATGATAAATGAACAACAATGCTACAGAATTTGGTATAATGTGTTATTATGTAATATTAATATTGATAATAATAAATTCACGACATATGAATGGCGTCAAGTTGGAATCTCAGTATATTTAATCCTTTCATTCAAATGTAGTAATATGGAGGAGTTTGCGCACGGCGTATCAAACTAAATATCATAACGTAATTCACACTAGCTAGCTACGTAGGCAAATGCTATGTCTACGCATCAGCCATTAGCCATTTGATTTCCTGGGAGGTGCACTTTCATCCTGGAGAGTCTAAGTAATGAAGCTTACAACCCAGATGAAATATTGTGTATGCATGCATTTGTTGCAATAAAAAAGTATTTCTGCATATCAGGTTACAAATGCATAAATGTTAAGCTAATCTCAATGTGCATTGATAGTAGAACAAATATATGAACTAAATATTACTTTATGGTTCCGTATCCTCTTCATCTGGTGGGAGTATTTAGATGAAAATGTAGGAAAGGAAGCATGACGCCATCGGAGAATGGGAGGATTTGAAAATCAAGTGATATTGATAAATACTTAATCACTATTTATGCATTGTGCTTTCAGGCTTTTAATATTGACAAGTAAAACACCTTTAAGTAAATACATATCTGCCTGATTTACAAACTGTTTACGTACCTATGAATACAGACAAGGAATTTTAAAATGCTGACAAGCATGTGGCATAAAATTCATCCAAAAAATTAAACTATCTCTACATGGCCAATAGGTATTTCCGTATTAAGTATGGGAAGTTTATCTTTCCAAATTATTCTCTCTTCATTTTCATTGTGTTGTCCATTCCAACGACGTCTTATGGCAAAACAGGCTGAGCATTGTTAACCCATCAATGAAATATTGCCTACTTACTACACCATCATAATTTTTCAAGTCGTCGCGTCGGGTTGGTCAAAACGTGTGCATCGCACAAAATCCCGCATTAATATAATATCCTGTCTGGTAAAATTACTCGCATACCTCAAATTTCTGAAAAATATTCCTACAATTTTTCTAAGTATACTAAGAGTTACACAAGGATTACGATCACAAATTACGATACTATTTTATTTTGTAGTATATCTTTATACCTTCAAACAATAGGGTTCATAGAGTAGTATGTCCTTTATAGTTTCTTTTTGTTGGAAAGATAGAAGAAAATAGGGAGTAAGGTTGAACTGAATGAGTGCAATATGTAGCCTCAACGTCAGTGTTATCCAACGTGCTCTAAAAGTTAACTTCAAAAAAGGATTATAGTGCAGATGCAATTCTCCGTGTTTTTTTTTTGTTTGGGACGACATCATTTCCTGTATTCAGCAATCATGACAGCATGTGTCTTCTCCAACAATTTTCTATCTTAAGTTGACAGAAATAAAAATACAATCAACTTTGACTTCATTGTACTTTGACCAAACGGGGAATTTGTTCCGCATATTATGAAAATAGTAATCTAAAATGAAATTACATATCCGAGCCAAATTTCTTTTTATTTTCCTCGTTACTGTGCAGACTCACTGACAGAAGAGCGGTGGCGGTGATGTAGCTATATGATTATGCTTATGCTTACCGTCTGGCCTGACACTGACAGGAAAAGGGCTATCCACCACCTTTTCTGCTCACCAACTCTCCATGTTTGAATACCTATAAGTTGAATGTAAGGTTAAGAAAAAAGATATAAGATTTACTTATACTGTGTTAGCAATGCAGCTTACAGATTTTCTCAGCCAAAGCTAAAGTGATAAAATTCTAATGTACAGCCGTAATAATCTAACAACTTCGTCCTTTTCGCGGCTAAAATTTCATTCACTTGTAAATTTGTAGTCGCAAGTATACCTTCAATTTATAAGTGAGCATTGTTCCAAACCTTTCAGGAACAGAAGTACTAACCCACCTATTCAACTGATTATTCATTACTTGTAAGTTTCTCTGGACACTGAAATGCATTACTAATATACTAATATACAACACATTAATGTAATTCGGGAAACTGTTGTTCAGACTAATGCATCCATCTGCAATATTTAAAAAAATATGTTTAGTTAATTTGTAATTATGCACTCACATATAATAAGTACCTGGTAAAGTGTTAAGTTGCTTGCAATGAATTAGATCGATTTATTTTTAACCGCTAACTGACCTTGACTATCATCAATTAAATGGAGTATGTAGTATGTTGTGTGGAAGTTTTATGCTTATTCGCCCTTTTCATACCTCATTGATTGTGAGTCTGATGATGAGTATAGCAGTTGAAGAAATGGTGCAATGGCAGTGGCCGAACAACACAAGAACACACAGAAAATACAAATAATATTACACTGAATCCTCCTCACTCCCATCATTCTTCAGTCATAATAAATAATCATTACATTGGCATGTTAATATTAAATTATTTAGACATTTACTGCGACATTGAGCATGTATGGATTATCTGTAGGATTGAGTTCAAGCTTTCAAAAAAAATATACCGATGGGCGTCAAATAATAAAGTCTTCGAAATTTGATTAGATCCATAAAGACCTTGTTCATTGGAATGCCAATCCGACTTTAACCTGATGCATTAACTTTTTATGCAACAATTGTGATGCACACAGAGTACAATAGTCATACATTTTAATCTTCCTCAGCATCACTAACCAACCCCTCTTTCGTCAAGACAAGAGGGAGTCGACTCTCTGATCAAGATAACAGTAAATTATTGGGTAACAAGGATTTTTCTTTGATTGATTTCACTGGATAGAGATGTATTCAATGCACTAGTTAGCTCATTACTCGTTCTAATTTTTAAAGAACATTTGTATAGAGTGTGTAGCTAATATGTGCAGCGATTAGAAGATGCATTGTTGTATTCATACTCTTCATTGAGATTATCATGTTGCACACATCTTTTCTGGAATGACTCAACATCATCATCGTGAAAACACATCGCTCTTTAAAAAAATAAGTAAAAGGTAGGCATCACATCAAGATAAAAAAGCTAATTTTTATAGTCTAATATGTACCGTCACAGCTCACCTCCATTCAACATCATTAAAATTCCCTTCACTTATTTTTTTAAAACTTCATCCGCTGACACAGGTGATGATGGTATATAGAAAACACGTTCTTTACCAGTTTACTCATATTATTATTATTTGATCCCATCCAACTTTTAAAAGGAAGTTTAGTCCAAGAATAAGTAATGTTATTTATTAATTTTTATTTTGTACCCAACTAGACATTCATTATTATTATCGTATACTGTACTTGCATTTATGTACTTATAAAGCAGGAGTTTTTTCTTACGGTTGCTTTTGCTGCTGGTGATGGACCCCAGAAATTGCAATTTTCTCGACGAAAAGAGAACATGGAAAACATGATAATGAATGCTACACGAAAATTATTTCCAAATTCTAGTCTCATGTAGTACTCAACATTTTTAGTAATAATAAATCTTTTCAGCGATTTTTTGTGAGGATATAAAGTAAAAATATCATCTGAGTCATAATCATAATAAGTGTTATGAATAAAAATTAAGCACGTTAAAGCATCTTACGTAGTAAATAGTAATTCAGGTCATCATAAACAGATTTTAGTTGTATCAACACAGTATATTGTGCATGACGAATTTATAATTCTAATACTAATGAAAGTGATACTTATCTTGGGGTTGGGGTGTTTCATTTTCGTAGTCGCATTGCCAGTCACAATATCATTACTTTGCCTCAATTTGTGCCTTGTTGCATTTTACATTGCATGTCGAAAATCAATGGTAAAAAGTCATCCTTCTTCCTTTCGAGGTGAGACTGTATATGCCAAAGTACGTATTATCAAGAAAACGCTTTTTTTATTTTGCAAGCAGGGACCTTTGCCTGTAGCCAACTTAAATAAAGAGTGTATATGAAATCTGTATGGTAAGAATAATGCGAGCTGGAGAAACCTTGTCATTTTTTATCATTTTGTTAAACATACACACAGCGTAATAGAGCTTTAAGGCTAAAATATTATTTGTTGGTTTCATGAAAGTGAAGATGCACGACGAGAATGTGATTATGTGTACTATAATATTGGTATAGTTGGTACCTCAAAACATCTGCATCTCATAGTTTCAACTCGCAACACGCAAGTTAATTATGAGTTTTATAAGTCGTATTGACTAAAGAGCAAATGATGGAAAAATGGATAGAAATGTAAGAGCTTCATCATCATTTAAATTTTTCACGCTTCAGCCATCACGGTGCAATATGCGCATTGCATCGAAAAGCATGCACCAGAAGACAGCATAAAGGATGGATGACAGGAAAAAAATCATCATGATCCTCTCCACGAATACATTTTTTACTCTTTTTCAAACTGACAATTTTTTGTTCGTTTAATTGTACAAGTTCGTAAACAGGTGAATGTCAGTCTGGTCAGGAAGTATGTGCTTCGGTTTTTCTGTATGCCTAGCAGTTCATTTAGGCACTATTCACTATACTGTTTACTTGAAAATAAATCTTTATTTAAAAACTATACTGCAATAGATGCACTAGTAAATAGTTAATGTTAACTTAAATATACCTTTTACAATCGTGCTTTATGACAACAATATCGAGAACCAGCGTAAATTATGGTACCTACGAGTTCAATTGAAAAAAATAATGATGGATTTATAAGTTTATGACGATCATAAAGTTTGCATGACCTTGTGTGCAGTTCGTTTTTTCTTTTCAAAATGTAAAAATCATGATTACTTGATATTTCGAATAACAGAAGACTCGTGTTGCCAACTGTCACAAGTCACATTTGATTTTGCAAATTTTTTGTATCATTTTGAAAGGTAGAGAATATATCATTCCAAAAACATTTTAATGGATGCAAAATTAACTTGTTATTTCCTCTATTAAAAGCTAGCATCCTCTGAAATGAATCATGCTATTATAGAGGGCACAAAAATGTAAACCTATCGTCATTGTTTGCAGACTTATCACTGTTTTTAGCTATAATGTCAGTCTTTTATTATCATTTCTAGTTTTATCCCGTCGTGTGCAAACAGTTATGCAATTTTAATGTTGTTTTTATGGCCGCTTGTTATTATGATTATCGCTGGCGATAGGAATGGTTAGCATTAGCGACAAATTCTTGAAATTTTATCAAATAACTTTAAAGTCATACAATTCACCAATTTGTTCTTGGAGCTAATGAAACTCTGACTGTAGTCTGTTGTCGTACTTAAATAATGCTAGTCTGCGTCTGGTTTCAGAAAGGAGCATCATGAACTGGAAGAAGTTGTGGCCGTAGCAAGATAAAGCCAAGCTAAACTCCACTTCGCGTGTATCCTTTCCGGTTGTTGACAGTTTTGCATGTTTCATAAATCGAAGTGAATGAATGCGAATATAGATAGTACAAGTGCGGATATGGAGACGATAAAAATTACATTGTAGAACGGCAAACTATACATTAGAATAAAAGTATTTTATTGCATTCATGTGCATGAGTTTTTCATTATTATTATTATTATTGTGCATTATAATAATCTTTGGTTCATTAAATGTACAATGCAGTAATTCGTCATCGTACCGTGAGTATATTGTGGCCTGCATAATAAATGGTTTCTGCATGAACAGTGACATTGAGGCATGAGAAACCAGAAGAATTAATCCACTCATCCTGATTAGTCATTTAATAAAAAAAGCGTGTGTATACTTTTTACAAAGTAAATACATTTAGATTGGGATTGGAAAAACTAAAAATATACCTATTCATATCAAACTAAGCTTTTCATTGTATTTAAGCATATGAATCATCCCCGATCGTCTAAAACTTGAATTTGCACCTTTATAATATTTTTACTATTGAAAAATGAGTATCAATTCATAGGACGTTAGAACAGCGGAAGTATGGACATGGACAGTGACAATACATAAAGTATATTTTAACAGGTACAAAATTTTGGGATGACCTTGAATTATGTCATTTATATGTAAATGTTGCAAAAGTTGATCAAAAATGCAAATAAAAGAATTATTTATTGATAGTAATTCCTTATCATAATGCAATTGTAACAATAACAATTAATGCTTGATTTAAGACTAAAAATTTGAGAAATGACGTCTTGACATTTTGACAGTGTCATAATTCTGCGGTCTTAGTTGGTGGCTTGGGCCGAACTGAAATGGTAGGTTATATAGACATTACACTAGGTTCAAATAATAATAATAAAGAATTACGTACCGACGAGCGTGAACCCTGATCAACGAGTGTCGACTGCCACACTTGACACTATCAGCTAAAATATAATAAATAAATAAATACTAAAATCAGCACCAATAGTTTCATTGTGCAACAACTCATCTGGATAGCTCATTATTGTTTCTATTGAATATGTATGCCTTAATTACAAATTATGCTTCGTTACCTTTGAGTCCATTGCTCCGAAACAGCGACTCAAGTTTGTCAATGTACACACGACCAAATGCTGCGTAAAACACTCGGGTAAGCTAAACAAGCTACATAAGAGTGGTTAATTATATATCTTAAAATGTTTTCATCTTATCACTTTTTGATTTTTCGCTACCAGATTTACTATTTTCTTTCATTAATTAAGAAAAGTATAGGGAAACATCTGTACCCATTACGCTATGATTATTGACAAATTATAGTTTACTAGAGCTATGCTAAAATGATTAATTTCTTCTTCGCCATATATGTTATCTGGATGTGTATTATAAAAAGCAGCTTGAATTTCAAATACTTATCTAGAAACTTCAATCAGTTAGCAAGTAATTTAAAGAAATTGTAGATTAGAGGCCGGCAAGTACGATTGATAACATGTGAAAATGGTATCAGTGTAGGAGGAGCAGAGCAAAAGCGCTTTACAAAGAGACAACAGATCGACTTCTAATTGAATTCCTGTGAAATATTAACTGAATGACTGATTGTGAATGGGATATTCAACATTCAATGAGAGACACGACCATGGCATGTTTAAACACTCTCGTCTCGGCTCATGTACACAGTAACAAACAAATAAATAAGTACTTAGTTGTTGTAGGAAAGGAATCAATGCTCTTAATTGTAAGTCACAAATATATCTAATTGCGTGGGTATATATCGCATAATACATTTGTACTACATTTTGTAAATTGAAAATGAAAGTAAATTTTTCTGCTCTCACGTCACACGTAGAAACATCGAACACCTCCATAATATGCCATAATATACAAAACAGTCGGATGGTAATTTTATTAACGAAAGTATAAGTGTTAACGAAATTTTATTGCAACTTTATAAATAAACTAGATTTAATTCTGTTTCGGTACTATACATAAAGTTTTTGCATTTGTGATATATATATTTTAACAAAGATAATGATAATGACAACAAATCTCGTTAATAACTCTTTTACTATCACTTAAAACGAGTGTTAAATATTAATTTAGCACTTTTTTATGTGCATTCACAGTACTCCCACTACCGAACTTTCAAAAATATTATTTCATAATTTGTATATTGATGGCATGTAAGGATGTATTTCTGGATCTTTTGTAAACTTATTCCTTCTCATTTTCATATGCATTGGTACCTTCAATCGAGCTGTTTTTCATGATGAATTATTAGATTACCATCACAAGATTCCCTGCATTTTGTTATTAATGCAAGTCATTAAAACTATTACTGTACATTTTAGTTGGATATCGACACATTATAGACGATTGAGGTTAAGAATTTAGCATATTATTTAAAAAAACAGATTAGGCACATCTATATCGACGCATCGCTTCTTCAATTGCCTTCAAATAATAAATTTCATTCCAAGTTAACGGAGGGAGGGAGGGGGACTTGTGCATTGTTTAAGTCATAGGTGAGTCTTGGTATGACTCGGCAATCTCCCGTCAAGCGTTTCTAGTTTTTGAACACTTTAGGGAACGGTCATGTAGTGAATGAACATCCTTTGTCTCTTCGGATGTATATTAGAAGGTGAAAGTCGGTCCCCAAATAAACATATTGAGTGATCTACTTGTTAATTATTTATAGTTTGTTTTTAAGGAAATATAATTTTCTTTGTCGTTAAATGTAAGTATTAAATATCGCCTCATACGAACTTTTTTATTTCTCTTATAAAGCTCACAATCATGCAACCTACGAATATGACTGTAATTAATTACATAATATGCATACGATATATATATTATGCCTGAATGGCTCAATGGTTTAATGATGCCTACTACATAAATGTTAAGAATTATCTGCCTTTCATAACTGACCAGCTGGATCTCGTAGAAACGGTATTCGAATTTGTAAAGCAACTTCGAGCATAACATTTGTATTTGAACCCTGTGATGTTTTTGTAATGCTATCAATATTGTTATACCAAGAAAAAATTTATTATCTTTATGAGTATTTACTGTTTTTAGTACTTTTTAGTATCAGCAGAGACGAATGACAGTACACTTTATTTTGACACAACACATGAATAAATGATTAATAACTTTTATTTACTTCCTATTTCGGGGCATTGTAAGACGACTGCAATAATATTTACATAGTTGGTAAAACTATAAACGATTTCTCACTTGCCCTGCCTACTGTATGATAAAATCCTCTTGAAGTGAGATTGAAATGATACAGGCATAAGCTTTAATAGTTGAATCATTGACACGACATTTATTCTACACTCATATTCTATAACACCCAATATCTCAGTCTCAATGAAACTGAATGAGAATAACCCTCCTCATTCATTTCAAACAGTAGATGATGTTTCGATAATATATATTGCATTGAATTTTAGAGTGCCCCCAATACAGACAGTTAGTTATTAGGATATCATCACAACAATTCAAGTACATAGTAAATCTCATCAAACATGTTACATGCTTTTAAAAATTTAATTAAATTCATGTGCCATAAAGCGTTTAGAAGCACCACACCTGCGCGACATAATTTATTTTCATTCCTCGTTAATTCTCTCAAGATTCACTTTCAACTATTGTTGTTGTGATACAATTTGTACCCATTTGTACTTTTTATTTAAAATGCTTAAGAATTAACAATTACACAATGATGCTAAAGTACAAGAGTACAACACTTACATATTTACTCCTTCCGCCGATAAGAAGACAAATATGAGTTAGGTAGGTATATGACTTCCTATGAATTTTAAAATATTATTTGCTCTCCATATGTGATTCATTTTCATTTTTTTGTATCGTAATGAACAATCTATCAGTTGTAAATTAATTTTTCTAGTATCTGCTGTTATCTGAGATCATAAATGATCATCCAAATTAATAAATATAAATCATATAAATTCTGTCGGTAAATTAATCAGTTCGTGTTATGACTTGATTACAAGAAGCCAACGTAAAAACTTTTCATGGGAATATACATCGGTAAGGTCTTTCAAATTTCAAATTTGTTTGCTCACTTCGGTTTTGTAGAAACAGGTTCGTCATTACTCTCATGATAATCTGCAGAATCAGATCCACTTGGCACTTTTCTATTTCGAAACGAAAATTGGATTCACCAAAGCTTGTCTAGCTTAAATGTGCTAATTAGTTTACGTTAAATAATAATATATTGTAAAACTAATTTATACTAATCTGTCAAAAACAATAGTGATATGCCCAGGGTAGGAAACTGCTGATTATTTTTTGCAGGTGTACAATATGCATTTGATGTAATCTTACTTATTATTTTTAAATACACACGGAAAGATTTCGAAGTTTGGAGAGTTTAATAAGAACAAAAATATGAGGATGTTTGGTGTTCTGTCAAACGCGTTACTGATTTTAATGCCAAATTGTGTATTGTTTTTTTTTGTAGAGCAAAGACAACTCGTTGAGAAAGGAGAGCAAACATAACGGTTACATGAACTCAATGGAAGACGAGGTGAGTTCAGGTGGACCATCTCCTACTCCTCCCGGTAGCTCAGCATCACCGTCCCCGACACCTATGCTTCAGCCGAGTAGGATGAAGAGTTCCAACGGCCTAGATTTAAACATGACCGCTCAAGAAATGCGAGCAATGTTGGCTGCAAGAAAGAAGGAGAAGTTGGACCCAAAGACGCAAAAGATTGATTTGAAAAAGAAGTACGATATTGTTCAAACTTTATAAGAACAATTTTTTTTGATGATGAGCTTCAGTTCCTTTTCTCTGTACACATAATAATGTCAACAGACAACTTTCTGTCAGTAATTAAGTAATTGAGTATAGTATAATGCTAATTTCACTAAAAATGATTCTTTCTTGGATAAATACTTTATTTTAAAAACTAAATGTAAGTAAAATATAGCTCAATTGGTAAATTCTCGGGTTTTTACTTTCAAATAGCATAACTTCAAACGTCACTTTTGTTTCAAGTAAATTCTCGTCTTGCTTTGTCCGGTATTTTGGTATGTAATTTTCCTGTTATTTTTCCCGTACATTTTGTAGCCAGTAATAAAAACTTGATGTGATTAGGTAAATATGCATTTCATAGTTCTTGGAACAGTTTTATGTTTGCATTTTACATAATGATAACATAATTTAGATAGTTGTAAATTTTATCGGTTCAAAAGATTTTCTGATTTCTGGAATTTTTAACACATTATTATTATCAATTAGAGAATTAAAAAGGTTAATTAATCTCACTGGCACACTTGTATACTTCATTTATATACTTGGAATCAGAACTTTGTATTTCTTCCGCGTATTAATTAACTCGGTTTAATGTAAGTATAGAGACGAATCATGTAATACGACGATGAGTCATCCTTTATAAGCCATTTTTGTTGGTTTGGGTATTAATTTGTTAAGGGCAGGTTATTCTGACAGCAGTGCAAGTGCAAGACTTGTAAATTTCTATGTAATTGTTAATAAAACATAAATAAGATAAGCTGTTAGTGTGGGTTCATGTTCCCAGCTCTGGCTGAACTGCATTCAAATATAGAATAGAAACGATGTTAGTCTACTACATAGCATAATAATACTAGGTATCTTTTATTTCTTTTAAAGTTTACTTTTAACAATGTAAATTTACTCGTGTATTTCAACAACCCAAATATTAATATTTTACTAAATGCGAGTGTAATGTAATGTCAGATGAACGAAATATTTTTTAAGACAAACAGCTATTTTTCATAGCTACAGAACAATGTTAAGGAATTTATCCAGTAGGTTCTTGACGTAGCCATTTTGTGAATAAAATGTGTTTTCAACTTTTTTTAGTTTGATTTAGCTTGTCGTTTGGTACATCATGTAGTAAAACAACAAACAAAAAAGAACTTTTCTAATTCAAATGATTCCATATAAATGGCTTTGTGGAGAACCTATTTAATGAATTTAAGTATTGAGAGATGCGTCATCTAAAATTTATGGTATTCAATTAAGTAAAGACAACGAACTGTTAAAACGCAAGATTTTCTAGTTCTAAACAAAGTAGCATTTAAAAACATAGTATTACTTTGGAATAGAAGGTATTTTCACGCCAATGAGGACAGTCATACGGACAAGTGTACATAGGTAATTAAAATAATAAATGAAATGGGTGTTAAAATGTGTTTGTACTTTGTTTTAATCTACTGCCTGAACAAATACGACAGAAAAATAATTAATTCATAATTTACCATGTATAAAAAGGAAAGTATCGATATTATTATCGTTAGCAAGCATCCTGTCTCCAAAAAATATTTCCTCTATAAATCTATTAATTTTAAAATTTACTTCTTTTCTGCTGCATGCGTAAGTGCCTTCAGTGCTAGAAAGATCATCGATCGTCTGCTTCTCTGTATATTTCTCTTGAAATTTGAAGGATTTTGATCTTACAAATTATTTCTTTTACCCGGTGTAAAACAAGCCAACATTCCTATTTTCCATACCAGTCGGTGTTATCAAGTATCTTATAAATTTTGAAGCATGACGTTTAGATAAACTTTTCCTTTCAATATATCCTGTTTAAAACTTTTTCTTTAATTGTAATACAGTAAATTGGAGCAAATTAAGAATAGGTAAAACAATTTTCTTCATATTACATTGACTTACTTTTGATGGATCGGAATAAAGCATGGAGTTGGAATAGTTAAAGAAAAAATAACTAAATGAATATGATATGCCATAGCTAATGTTAAATAAATATTCGAATCAAAAACTGTCCAAAATCAAAAAGTTGTAAATTGCTTTCAGAAAACAATGAATTGTAAAGTCATAAACTTTTAAGGGTCCCAGGAGTAATTGGTACATTTTAATATAGTGTTACAGTTATAATAATTAATTTTGTCAAAACAAAAAGTGTATGTAATTGTTGTAACGTAAATATATATGTTTGTTATGTAACGGAGTAAAATAAAGAATCGAAAAATAAAATTAGATTCGTAAATGAAAAATGCCTTGTTCGTTTTTTAATGCATTCCATATTACGTACTTGTGTCAAGATAGAAGAGTAAATTTTCAGGAGAATTTATTTATTACAAATATTGATAGCTTTTGGCTTGCGATTATGAAAATAACTCACAATTGACAAAACCATATCATGTTTTTATTTTATTGCCTTTTAATTTTAAACAACAATTATCAATATTAATTAAATCAGTAGCATTATTTTATAATTCAAAGTGCATTACATTAAAGGAGTTCTAGTAACAATATTGAATAAATGTAATGTAGAATCGCGTTAAATATAGTTCCTTTTTTCATTGATTAATCTCCTTCATGTTTGTTAACTTATGTTGAATACATATATGACTTATAATGGCCTGTTGTTGTGTACTGTATTAAATTTTGACGAATCACATATTTCAGATTTTTATTTTGTGAATAAAATATACCCCGACGACATGATCATCTATCTTCATGTGGCGCCATTTACATGCTTATTATCCATATGAAAAGTTTTCCTTTTAGCCCAAAACTGTACGATTACAACAATTCAGAATTTGTATGCAAACTTTTTATTATCAATCTTACTACAATTTCACATTACATGATTTCAACAAATTACATTAGTTTAAAGTCGACAAAGTATACTATAATCCGTTACATTGCATCTGGAGGCGGAGTTCAGTTCTTTTCTCAATAAAGATTGTGTTACGTAGTATCATAATTGCACAAGCTACACATTATCTGCACACACCATATACAGTAATTACTGAATGAATTTCAATTCAGCAACACTTTAAACATACATACTTGTAGGCATTTTACGAAGTCTAATTAATTAATACACATTAAGTACCTAATAATCTAATTTTCCAGTTTCCTTTCCGTTTTTTACAATCGGATATTTCCAAATTACAAGCTAATTTTAGCTGTCTTTTGATTCATCATGAATTTAGCTTGGAGATTAGTTCTTTTAACTTTCATTGCAAACTTTATTCCATAAATGAAAACCTATAATAATATGAATAATTTTTGTATTTTTGTAATTCAATTTGAAAAAATGTTTATTGAAGTAAAAAATTGCCTTTTGAGGCAAATTTAAAGGCAAGCAGTAGATCATGTAAACTCCTGTTTTTGTTATTGTTCGTTTTTGTGTACAATTTGTAATTGTAAGACGGGTTTATGGAAAATTCAATCCTAATAAAGTTAACGTTTATACTCATATTTACCTTTAAACCAATTTTTGCTTAGTTTAAAAGTTTTGAAACCACATATTTTAATATTTACTATGCAAATATATATTATTTAGTATGCTCCTGTTTAAGGGCTAAGGACAGAATTAATTATTAATGCATTTTGTTGCGACAACATGAAGGCATTCTCGAATACTATTGTCTGAGTACCTTTACGTCTTTGTATTGTTTATTTATTGCCATATGAAATCCTATTTTCAAGAAAAAAGTTTCCACATTTATTCGTTGTCAAAAGTTATAGTTGGCAGCACTAACGATTATCAATTTTCGGAAAGTATTTACAAGTAGGTAATCATATAAACGTATCCATTACATTCTGAATTGTAATTTTATAATTGTAAGATAGCAACGTGAACATAAGAACTATCATATCTGAAGGATGCCAACAATATTACGGAAAAACTTCTAGTGCTTGCGTTTCTTGCCGAAAAATACTTGCCGAAAATTATTTACCTTCGGAGTTCAGAGTTAACGAAAAAGTAATGCTTCATCTTGTGCCGTTTCTCTACGGAGTAGACATGTTACGTTTAGTTAGTTGGTTCTATATTTGATTGTAAATTTAATTTCCGATCTGACTTTATAATACAATTTGAATAATAAAATTTGGGTGTTATTGATTCAACTTGTAAACTTTACCAATGTTATTATTCGGCAAGTATTTTTCGGCAAGCAATTTTCGGCAAGTATTTTTCGGCAAGCAGTTTTCGACAAGTAATTTTCGGCAAGTAATTTTGGACAAGTAAATTTCGGCAAGTGTTTTTCGACAAGAATTTTTCGGCAAAGCTACTTTCGGCATGTAATTTTCGGTAAGAACAACCTTTCGGCAAAACAACTTTCTGCAAGTATTTTTCGGCAAGAAACGCAAGCATTAGAAGTTTTTCCGTAATATTGTAGCGACCCATATCTGAACACAGTGTTTTTACAAGTATTTACAAGTCGACGCATTTTTATTGCTTGTATCAAGAAACTGTGGGCTAGTCCCACTACCGTTACTGACTCCTAACTATAATATCTCTTTCGTATGTTTATATATCGTCATAACCCATTAATTATTGGAATGAAAGCCTAATGGGGCCAAAAATAAAACGTCATTTACCGGATGAGAATCTTAAACAAATCAGGTAATCTCATTAAGTTCCCGTATGATCAACGCAAACAATTAATTAAAAGTCGACATTAAAACAAGAGTAATTCATAATAATAATAAAAAAGTAGTTATCAAGTTCTGAAACAGTGAAAAAATGAATTCAAGTATGTACGTCTAGATGTGCACTGTATATGGATAATATATAAAGTTTAAAAAGGAAAATGTAATGGAGAAAATAATTATACAGAAATCACAAACAGCCTCGGAAGCTGATCTGCTTGTTAGCATTCCTGAAACTCTAGACCATGAACCATTATGTGGTCTGGAAGGGATGTCGAGAAGATGGGTAAATATTTGGTACATGTCTACCATCTGAATTGGTGGATGAACGGTTCGCCTCTGGAATCCTAGGAACAAAAATGAGAAGCATTGGTTATCTTGTAATCTTGATTATATTTGTGAAAGTAATGGAGTATTTGCCTTTGCAGAATATATACCTGGTCCTTTAGCAAAAAATATTGTACGCATTTCTGTCGTGTTTGCATAGCCATGAACCCCACCCCAATAGTTGACGTCATGAGGATCTCTGGGAATTTGTTTCGAATTTTGAAGCCCTCGAATAAAATAATTCGGTTTAGCTACTACCAAAATATCTTGGACTAATCTGTGATTCTTGAAGTGAAAGTAATCTGGTATTTCTTCTCGGCGGTACACGTCGAATCCTTCGTGGCCTTTCAAACCTTTATAAACCTATTTACCCACAAAAATAATAAAATTTAACCTTTCACGGTAGACTGATTACCACCACATCGACAGCCATAGCCATTAGCATTATTATGTACGACATGTTTAGCCGATTCGGCTAATTAATCCAAGTAAGGAATGTAATAAGTAACACTAAATTAATATAGTCCCACCTGCTCTACTTGTTTTGCATATGGCGTAATTTGTAACACGGCGCCTCTGTCAAGAACCTTATACACATCAGAGGCATTTATATAGTGATCCAAGGACAAGTAGGTCACATCAGAACCTTCCCCTATCCATTTCATCCCATGGTCACCCGTGATTATAACGTTGACCTATATCATGAATAAAAAGGATGATAAATATCGTGACTCACTCACGGATACAATTTGGACGACATTTCAAAGAACAATAGCGTGCTTTGGAACTGTATGCTTAAACTTTCATGGAGGTTCTCATTTCGCCCCGTAAGAAGCTCACCTTTTCATCAAGACCTGTATCGACCATTTGATCGAGAAAGTCCGATAACACATTGTCTACATCACGAACTGCTTTCCTTAGTTCTGGGGACTCGGGCCCATATTTATGTCCAATATTATCTATGTGCTCACCATATACCTAGAGAAAACGAAAGTTTGAAGAAAAAATCAGATTATTTTTTGGCTTTCATGCATGCATGATAAATTGTAAAAACTGCAAAGATGACTAACAAACTAACATAGATAATATTATTTATGTGCTAGACCAACATAATGAAAATAAATGCTTATTTTTCAATTTCTTGCATCATTTACCATAACTAAATCATAGTCTTTTTGCAGACTGTCTACGGCAACACGCAAAGTATCCCTGATTGCTTTCACTCCTTTTACTTCCGTATATCCGGAACACCTATCCGGCTTTATTTGATCGAATGGAACGTCACATCTGGACCAATAGCGAAGGAAAGCTTTCCTACTATATCTTGTTGCAGTTGTCCATATGGGTTCACTGTCCTGCCACCAGTGTTCCATTTTTGTAGTTGTGTGATTGTTTAGATCAAACACGGCATCACGCTGAAGATCAAACATGTAGTTACCGAGAATCCCATGATACTCAGGGTACACCCCTGTACTTATCGATGTCCAGCAGGGATAAGAAAGCGAAGGGAAAACGGGCTCAACCCATTCGGCTTGTACACCTTCTTGAAGGAATGTGGGGAAGCCGATCAGTTCATCCTTTTGATTTTCATAGTAATCCCATCTAAACCTGATAATACACGAATAGGCATTCACACATAAATTATTATGAAATAATGGGATAAAAAATCTAAAGACATATTGACTTTTTCCAAAAGAGCAAATTGCGGAAACAATAACATTATTTACTCGTCTTGCAATCTGACTTGCAAGTATTTGCACATAGATTTGAGTTTTTACACCCTTTTTGAATGAAGGTTATTTACTCGTATTACTATCGAATAAGTAATATTTTTGTTATATGAATTGAGAAACTCATTTCCCTCTGAACATTAACATAAAGTAAAAATGAGAAAAACATAAAATTCTCTGAAATGAATGAGTTGTGCAACGCTTACTTGAAGAATACATATTTTTCAAACCCAGACACATTTGACTCATGAGTATTTTAACCATACGCGATTAGCTTCTTATCATCATAAGTTTCTTAAAGTAAAGACAATTGTGATATAAGAGTAGTTTATAAATAAATATCTTAGTAGTCGTCTTATTTTTGTGCGTGACGTACTCCTCAATCTCATATTTTTTACTTACATGGCAGTTCAGTGGTAGTGATGATAAGTAACAGAACTAACTGCAGGTAAACAACTCATGGATAAACGCGCTGGTCCCTTTTAAATAAACCGACATTGCACGCATCGGTCGGTCAACGACCTTTCATCGTTTTGTAAAATTACGTATAATTTATTATACTATTGTTATTTGTTATTAGTCAGCAAGTTTGAACGGCAGGAAACTTAAGTCAAGTTAGCATATTATTATTAAAGCATTTTTTCGATCTAAACGATATATATCTATACACATGCATATCTACTCTTAAACAAAGTAAAAATAAAAATTGGCGTTTTCAAACGCACTTAAAAATACAAGCCAAAAAATATATCCGATACACCCATTTAGTGGCTTGTGTATATCATTATTATGATTGGAATAATCAGAGATTTTTTACATGCTCCTAAATTTCTCTTTTCTGTTCAGATTTTCTACACTATTTAGTTATTGCTACGTACGTGCTTGGAACTCTTGCTGGCTAATATTCTTGTTTATCAATAATTGAAGACAAAAATGGAAATACTAGCTGAGTAGTTTGCGTTTGGTTTGGTTGAATGAAAAAAGTTTGAGGGGGAAGTGAGAAAAATTGAGGCCGTGCCGTTGTAGTACGTTGTACGTGACATAATGACAATCTTGGTTCTGGTTCTGGATCTTTTGTTCGTTTAAAAGACAACGTCACACAAATAGAGCGCTTTGTTCGCCATTCACCACGCTTCTTTTACCACAAAATGAGTGGTGTGCGTACGGAAAGGACATACCTACGCCAAACTTCTCTCCATTATAACTGCATTATCACCATACTCTCACTATATAATATAATAGTTGCCAGTATAGGAATAATACTCAACGTCTCTTTTTCGATGATGAATAGTGAACGCGAAAAGATCAGTTTCCAAATAAAAGGAAAGGCGTGTTCCTTCTTTTATGTTTTACAATCTAATCTTGATTCGATGTGCTGCCACATGCCATGCCACATCCTATTTGCATGTTCACCAGCTACTAGCTAGCTACTTCTCCAATTTGACTATTTGACTCCTTCTCTCCTATCAAACATTTTATTACTACAATATGTTCATTCATGATAACATACGTTCCCACTATGGATCCTATAATAGCTTAAAAAAGAAGGACATTAAAGTAGAATTCCTCTTTTCCCCTTTTTATGAGAACATAAGCATTCATGAGCATTTTAGCCCTTTCATCATCAATTCCACTTATGAACTTACCCGTCCAGCATGATAATGAGGAGCTTGTGATGCGTTCCAGAGCCCTTTTCCTCCTTGGACTCTCCATCACTTGCGGCTTGTGCTGATGGGAAATCACACAAAAATGTTACAGTGATTCCAACGGCAAGGCATAATTTGAAGACATCACACACTTTTTGACTTGGTTCTTTCATCTGTAAATAGTATAAGAAGAACGCGGCATCGAGTTAAGCAGCTTTTTCCAATATTAACAGCATCGTCATCATCGTCAAAAAGTGCAAGCACTCACTTATTAAAATCCCCCTCTTTTACCACTCAAGTGACATGACATGAAAAGAGTATATAATATTTCCTTGCATATATACAATTTTAATAGCATATTAGCTCACCACCGCCAACAGAAAGTGTACTTTTAATAAAGCTACATTAAAGTGGTAAAAAGGGCGATCTATTTTAGAAGTGAGGATCCTTTTCTCAGAAGAATGACTGGAGAATATGCAGCATTAATCAGTATTATAAACATTCCAAGGCTTAAATTTAAATTCATTGTCGTTGTAAACTGTTTTTAACTCTTTGATTACAGTTTCATCTTTGTCAGACTTTATGATCAAAAGTGTACATAGGAACTTACACCTATAATGATTTTGATTTTCATAGATAGGTAATGTAGTGTGAAATGCAAACTTTATGTAACTTGACAAGATTATGCAGGCTCGGCAACTGAATTGAGTTTTTAAGTCAGTCAGGAAAGATGAAGTCATCATTGCTTGCTTTTAAATAAAAACAAAATATTCAGTCATTTCATGAGTGAAGTTATTATATTTCTGAATTTATTTTAGCTAAAGTTTTGTTTTATTTGACCTTTATGCTTAGCTTCTAATATTGTTATTACTTTGTCACTCCTCTTATTTTGCTACCAGTGCTATTATTTACATTGCTCTATAATTTTTCTTGTGGTAGTTTGCCCAAAATGGGCAACTTGTTCAGAATTAGTTGTTAACACCACGTAAGTAATTACACCCTGATACGCTTGTAATGACCATTACATTTTATTAAATATCTTAAATCAAGTTCCCAAGTCGATAGTTGAAATGAAATCTAAATTTTGAATGTTAATGGAATGGAAGAATGTGCTACATTTTATTTGTTTTTGTGCATACCTCTGTTTTCAATGGAAATCCTACACAAAAAAAATACAAAATGGGCACAGTGCTCTTGTGCGGGTTTAGTTAAAAACTAGTTAACTAAAATTGTAACTACAACCTTTACATAAAATAAAAATGTTAAAAAATACGTACCAGAAAAACGGTACGCTATATAGGAACATACAAAAAATAATGCTTATAAACACAGTTGACGTTTAAAACATGAAACAAGAATGCTGGAGAGCATTTGGGACAACCTGAGACAGATTGACTCAGAATTTTAGCTTGTACAAATACAATAGTTCTTTATTTGCATTATAAAACTACAAGATTCAATACAACAGTTTTTTGTGGTTTAGACATGATTCCCTCTGTTCAGACTATTTCAAGTAGAATTAATATACATTAAGTAATAATGCATAAGCAGCAATAAGACTCTGTACACCGTTCTTTGCGGAAAAATGAAGCATAAAATTTTGGCAATAATTAAAATTTATTACCAAATGATTTTCATGTACTAAGCATTCTAATATTTTTGGCTCAATTGGTTTGAGAGTATCCCAAATGTCTGCATGTCTTTAAAAAAATTCGTAGTGCCAATCAAACTAAATAAAAGTATGAAATAATTGTAGAAAACCTTGATCATAAAAATGAACTATAAAATAGGCAAAATTACTAATGTACAAAATGTATTAAGTCTAACCTTAATTAGCCCATAAATATCTTGTTTGTAATTAGCATATCTCATCATAACAAATTTATGTTAGGCAAGTCCCAAAAAATCTCTTGCTTTCCTGTATGTTCTCAAATAGTTTTCAGCTAATCTAATATTGCTTTATTTTATCTATCCTAGCATTGCATTACAGAATGGTGGCAAGAGCGTCTTAACTTAATTTCACTGCTAGCAACTTGTTATAATAAAATTACATGCAGGATATAGAAATTTAAAATCAAAACAATGCTACTGAGATGAAATGAGACAGGCCGTTTCGTACTAAAGTACAATTTGTGCACATGAGCTTAAATTTGTTTTGTGAGAAAGATGCACAATCCCACAGACAAAAACGCTAAAATATATGCACATGAAACATATAAAAGCCTTGGAATAAATACTCTGCTATTTACTCCTTGTTGGCAAACATGCAAATTCCTTGATGAAAATAAACATGGACTTACGGTGATAGATTGGGCATCCACATCTCAGAAGCTTATTGCCAGTACAGAACGGAACAAGTTTCAATGTCAACTGACATGAAAATTGTAAAAGAAAATACAGCTCCCTTATGACTTCAAGTATTGACGGCGATCTTGTTTATTTTAGACGTGATAGAAATAAATAATTAATAAAGCTTTCTCCTCTCTCTAAAACGGTAAGTGTATCTGTTACAAGTAATTGATTTGTATTATCAAAAGCTATTTAAAGAATAAAAAGGAATGCTCCATGAATTTATAAAATGTAAAAAATTATTTTAATGATTGCAATCTAGTCAATTATTGAATATTGGAGAAAAAGTTAGATGAGATGGAGGAAGGTGGTTGTTTGGTGCTACACCACGTTTTATTTCTCTGTTATTATCACTTTTGTATCGGTATTTTTTAACGTGAAATGGAAAACACTTCTCGCTCAAATGCACACTCAACCGGGAGAAGAACAGAGAAGCAAGTGAATCGAGATGGTTTCACGTGGGTTGAAAATAGTTCGGGAACGACGAGGTTATTGTGACGTTTTGTGTATGTGCGGATGTGTGAGTCTATGAGCTATTTCTCTGTAAGTTACACTTACACTAAAGAAGACTGCATGCAAAATTGCATAGAAAATGTTGCTGATGATGATGCTGTTTGAATGGCTTTCTTGCTTCTAGTCTTTCTAGCGTTGCTTTAGTTAGTCTTTTTGTCTTTTTATGCCTGCTTCTTAATACTTAAACGAATGGTTTGTGTGGGGAAAGAAAGAGATCGTGTGGCTTACTTTGCCTCTCGTTTTGATGGAGACGAAGCAATAAACAAGTCTTCTGCAAACTTCAAAAATTACTAGTTCCACAGGAGCAGCAACAGCAACCTTTCATCATTGGCCAGCACTGCTGCTACGACACCACATACAAACAAGCAAACATCAAGATTGTTTGCGTTAATGTTTTCAGCCTGAAGAAACACTTTCCTTTTTGTTTAAATAAACTTAACAAGGAATATTATCACGTCTCCTGCAGTTATTATTACTTGTTACTTGACTATTATTGATACTTCACTGTTGAAACACAAGCGGTCGTTATGTTGATGATGATGATTATTATTATTCTACGTACTTCTCTCGACAAAAGTGGAGCACGAAACGACTCTGAAGAAGGAAAACTGTTTTAAAAACAAGACTTTGATTGACACTCAAATATATAAACATCTCTCTCATTTATCCTGAATATAGACAAAGCATAACTGACAAAACTTAATATGAACCTGTGTGGCTGCTTCTCTGGAGAAGCATTTGACAGCGAACAGTATTATCGTTTAAATCTAAATTGAAATCGGTATATCCACAAGGATACATGCGTATTTTATTTTTTTATGTTTTACAATTTTTGTTGTATACCGCCTCTAAGCCTCCGGCTCTTATCTTGCTAATCATCTAATCTATTACCTTTCCTTCGTCGCACCAAACACAATAATATTTTGCAAACAAAATATTTCCTCATTTAGTGCTAAACTGGTAAAAAATCGTGAGTGCAAACTCTTATCTTACTTGCTTTCAATTCAAAAACAGAATAGTACAGGTATCGCTTGTACTTTTCCTTAAGATAACTGAACGTATCATTCCACCTTGGTACTTTGCTGTCACTACTTAAATGCACGTGTACTGTGGATGCTAGAGAGAGCTAACCCTTCATGACTCTTTTTCCCAAACTAGAACAAGGCAGGAGGAATATGTACTTACAATTTTTATGCAAAGCAATGAAAACATTGTAATTTTAGATTCCCCCAAAAAGCAGTAGTACAATGTCTCCTGTCCTATATAAAAAATGCAATGTAATTGTTTTCGACATTTATCCTATTGTAAAAATGTTTCAAGGGGATTACGTTGTCTGTCGGAGAGGATAGCTTATTTTCTAGTATTATGTCGATACTTTTTTCTCAAGAGAGACTGCAAACGTGTGTGAGAGTGTATGTATCAAATCAAATGATTGTAGAGAAAGAGGATAGGTATTAAGTTTTCTTCTTTTCTTTTTTGAGCTCACAGAGAAGTAGCAGTAGCAGAGATTGCCAAAGCGACGACCACCATTACCACCACTATTGTTGCTGGTGTGTGTGCAACTGCGAGAAGACTGCCAAAGAAAACCGTCTTGCTACCACTTGGCCTGACTGACTACTACAAAAGAATACAACAGCCAACTTGACTGCCTTGGCTTTCAGTCTTTTTTACTTATAATTTCATCTTCAAACTCTTTTTTATTCAAACAGTTTTCTGTAGTAGCAGGATCGGAGTAGTAATAGAACTGTTGATGATATGGCCAAGAGGACTGCTGCAAGTCACTCGTGTACTACTGAAACGCCTATAAATTCGGCAGTGTATGTAGTGGAACAGAAATGGTACTACTAACTAGTTAAGTGAATGGCATCCCCAGTTTATATCATCATCCTTTTTCCTCATCTACTTTTTTCGTCCTTTTCTTTTACTTCTTCAGAAAGTGTTTTGTTGAGTGCGAGTTCGCCGTTGGAATGATTTTTACGTTATGTTCCGTTACAGTTTTTATAGCAGGAGTAGTAGCAGAGGCAGAAAGAAAGAAGCCATGCCATTTAGTTAGTAGGGCTTCTAGCAAAATACATTTTGATGATATGAGTATGAACGTATTTATTGTGAATGATGATATGTAAGTTCCATTGGCTGAACTTGCCTTTTCATATAAAATGACTTCCGTTGTCTTGCTTCTTTTTTCTTCATTCTCTCTCCATCTCCCTCTCTCTAGCAATAACCTCATCTCCGAAAAGGATTTGCAACTTTGTCAATGTTCACTTCTTCTTCCCATCTCCCACTAGCAAAAATGTTACAAAGGCCAAAACCGTACCCTGTAGTCTGTACCAACTAAAAGCATGGATTTCCACAAAAGCAATGGTAACATAGAAAACGACACATATATCTAATCTGTAACACCAAATAATACAGCAGAGAAAATCAAGGCAGACTCACTGGCTAAAAGCTACTAAAACGTTACATTCCGAGAAAAACATTTTCTTCTTCTTTAGCAAGGCAATGTGCTTATACCGAAAAGCATGCATATTTTTTTCTGTGAGAGAGAAGACCTTTTACTTCCTACATGAATAGCGAGAGAGAAGTAAAGTAAAAGTAAGTCAGTAAGACAGCACGTTCCAATGCAAAATGTAAAAGACGAGTCAGCATCACTTTTTTCTACTTGCTTGGTTTTGCTTTGCTCTTGTTGTTGTGTGCGTTCTTCTGTTGGGGAATCGACGGTCCTGCCATGTGATCTTCATTTAAGTAGCTGGCAGCTTGCTCAATACACGATTCTCTGTAACTTTGCCATTGCACTTTTTTCTGAGTTTTCTCCGTTTGCTTTTGTGTATAGCAAGTTAGCAAGTCTTTCCGGTTGTGCTGGGTGGAAGCAGCGCTCTTCTTTACAGATGAAATGCGGAGAGAGAAATAAACAGAGATTTAGAGAATGAAGTGGCAGTTGAATCTCAGCGTGAATGCTGATGTATAAAACCATGTTTTTGCTTATTGAACGTTTCATACGAACTAACAATCGCAATAAAGTTGCATGTTGCATTGCATCGTTCAAGAAGTTATGTTAGTACATGCATTAAAATGATAGTAAGGAAGGATGATATGATTAAAAGAATGGTGATAAAAAAGTCCGACCTGTTCCGTAAACGTATCATCCCGACAAGATTTTCCGAACATAGCACATGAGCCCCGCCCAATTATGAATACACTGATGAAAATTGTTCATAGTCTGTGTCTGAATTGTTGTTTTCTCCCTGTGTATCATGCGTGTTTATAGCCAAAACCCATGTTTTTGTGAGAGCAAAAAGCACAATACACATGTATTTGATTCTTGTAAATACATATGTACAATTTTATTGTCATCATTCAGTGAAACGATGGTATATCCTACTGATAATAATAAATATGACTGGTCATGACTGGTCCCTACTTATACGGGTCTCTTCTTTTTGTACTTTTTTTTGCATGGCATTTGTTTCTAGCATGCTTCCTGCCTCCTTCTTTGTGATTCTGCAATAAACGTTTGAACGACTTCATTATTTTCGGAGATGCTTAATGAGCCTATACATAGATATTATTTCCGCTTCACACATCAACTCTACTTTCTTTTTAAAGTCATATCTTCAGGAAATATCTACAATGAATGACTTGCTACTGAAAGGGTGGGAACAGAATTCTGTACCATATATATTGTAGGTAAATAAGATAAGCCTTTTTAGAAATTTTCTGTGTTGCGTGGATGATTGTCTATTGCCTGTTCCAAAATTGTGACGCAAAAATTTGTGCAATAAATTCAAATATTAGCAGAAGTCATAAAAGCAGAAAACGAATTATGACTAAGATTTTATATTCATTTATTTATTTATTGAAAGAATAGATACATACATCTAGCAAACTGTTATGTTTACGTAGACTGCGATTAAAAATGTATAACAAATATTTTTCATTAAAATAAATTACTAACTACAGTACAGTGCATTTCTTTAAAGGTTGATTGCGACGTGTAAAATTATTTTAAAATCTGTCGTTGTTACATATACTAACAACTATTTAAATTAACAGTTTATGTAGGTAGGTATATTGTATTGTAGTATAGGAATGTACTTTCTTTTGAATAGGAATATAGTGCGATTGGATTGGTACACTTATTTTTACTACCACAAAATACTTATAATTAATTGTGTTTTCTTCAACAAGTTTAACAGCTCAGCACACTAATTGTAATCTACTATTAAATGAAATTATGCGAGACTTTCTTAAATTGTGCTGCTTTCAAGTGTCTTAATTATTTATGGGTTTAAAGGCTATACACCGGGAGGGATAAAGGTAATCTGTCATGCGCTAGCACTAAATTGAGAGCTTAGATCATCCAGTAAGAGGGGCCCGGTCCGCCATCATATTTGGAGCGATGAAGAAGGGACTTTTCAAAGGCCTCGGTAGTGGCCAAAACCGATGACCCAATAAAGCTACCATGATATCGGTACGGAGATACGTTAATCTAAAATTCAGACACAATATCAAATCAAACAATTGTGTAGAGAGAAAATAGGTATGTCCTATATGGCTCAATGCGATCATTACAGGACATATACGTACCTTTGGCTTAAGGTGTGGTGGGCAAAGTTTAGTCAACTCATGCTCCAGCCTTTCTGGAAATCCAGGGATCATAGTACTGCCTCCTACAAGCAAAATGTTTTGACTCATTTCCTTACGAATATCCACGCCACAATTCTAAAAACAAAAGTACAACGAAAAGATTGAACATCAAGCTATAATAAAAACAAACAGTTAATAATAATACAATATAAGCTATTGCTAACGAACCTGTAAGCACTTAAAAATCATTTTGGGTAGGCTATCGCAGTCGAAGCCATACAGCCCTGGATCAAAAAATCCTTCTCCAACACCTCTTAAGACGTTCTGATTCACTCCAATCAAATTAGAGAATGAAAGGACATCTCTTAAATCCATTTCTACTACAATCTCTTGCGAATCCTGAGACGGTCGCCGAGATCCATTAGAACTAATACAGACAAAATTTTCAGAAATGAAGCGGAGGACGAGATTTTCAGCGGGGGTAGATAAATAGAGCCCATTCTCTTGAGGCCCCAGTCCTTGACGCAGAGAATGCTTCAGAGGTTGTCCTCCGTAATTTGCTCGAGACCAAGCCTGTGTCAAAATGAAACCTTGGCTAACAGGTACGATATCACATCTCTCTCCTACGTCACATACTATTCCATTGTCAGTACTGTAGGCCCAGAATGCGACAACACTTTGGTGGGCAATCATAACGCTCCGTATCTAAAAAATGGCAAATGAAGCTCAATTTAGAATGTTTGTCAAAACCGTACGACAAACCAAATTTATACACTTATTTGAGTAATTCAAAACATCGTACCTGGAACGTGTTGAATAGCAAATCAAGAATATTTGCTCTGCATTTATTTTCAACTCGCCGGGGAAGGTTAAGAATAAGTCTATAATTCTCTGAAGAAATGTTTAAATCCTTAAAAATCTTAACCAAGAATCCTTGAACTGCATCCACTGCAATTATGTTCTACAAAATTTAAGAAATCCGTAAATTAATAAGCTACTTATACATATTAAATCATGGGGCATCAATGTGCATTATATTTTTACCTGGCACATTTTTGAGGTGCATTCAAACGGAAAGCTGATTTTGGCATTTTTACGATGATCAGGCTTGTAAACGTCATTTCCATAAACCTTTTTACCAGAATTCAAATTCTCAGACATCACAGACGCAAAGAACAGAGCAGGAAGGGTGGCTAGAGAAAATTAATTAAAACCTTCTTAGATTTTTAGCTGAGCTAGTGACACAATAGTTACTTGTAAACTAACTTACGTTGGTGCGTTAAAACACCTGCTCTAATGTTAGTAGATCCGATATCAACTAGGATAATATCTCGAAACAACGAAGGGCTTTTGGGTAAAATAGGAACTGCAAACGATAAGGTTTTTGCCATTTCTTGTTCCAGAACTCCAACCCATCGTCTTGCCACTTCTGGCGTAGTGCATTGCAACACAAAATAATGGCCTTTCTGTGAAATATATATTATAGTTAAAATTGGAAATTCGATAGCTTGAGTAATTTGATGTAGTTTATTGTTTTACATGTAATATATTTTTAACTTGCCCCATCATCAACTCCAATTATACGGTTGGTCATGCCTTTGCCCTATAAAAGTCAGTAATTGTTCGATTGTAATTATTCTGCAATCAACTTTGTTTAAAAAAATATTTTAAATGTATTTTAAAGAGTTTGTTTACCTGTTCTGGTCCTACAAACTCCACTGGATCCAGAAAGTCGACTTTGCCTCCAATCAGGTTTATCGATTGGAAGAGATCTTGGCAATCGTCTTTCTGTATTTACCAGACAAATTAAAAATAGATTCAGAATAAAGATGTAAATATATTCAAATGAGTCACTATCATTAGATCATAAGATATCATTTAGATAAAGACAATCGTACCTCATATCCGTTTAGCTTCCCCGCAGAGACGACATAAAACTTCTTTTTCCATGCATTCCAAAATGTTCCTTTCTTACGGTTTCCACTGAGAATATTCATGTGACCTGCAGCTGTTTCTCCGTTGTCAGAAGGACTAGCCTGATGTGGCTCCGACACATGGTATAAGCGTTGAAGTATAGGGTCCTGCAAAATCCAATGAGGCAATGTGAATATTTTAACATTCTAGTATTATTGCTGATTTTAATTTTCCGTGAAATTACGCACAAACAACTGTTGACTGTTAATCTTACCGGGTCAAAGTCCTTGGCTGTAATCCTTATGTGCTTCGTAAGAATTTCTCCAGCCGTACCGTTGGCCTCTTGATGATCTGATTCATCATCATGAGAATAATTTAAGATATCACCGGAATCTCCGCCGAAGTCTGTCACTCCAAAATGATCCACATGGTCGACACAGTCCGGAGCAGATGATTTGCGGCGGGTTGTGGAGACCTCATTGTAACCAAAGTCATTTAGTGCCTCCAACTCTTGATCACTATCCGATGACATTTGGCTCTCGGTTTCCTCTTGGATAACTTCTAAACCTTTAGGATCCGCATACAACAAAGCCAAGTTTTGAAAATCGAATATAAGATACCGATACTCATACATCTTGAATGTTTCCCATAACAATATATTTTCAATAAAAATTTCTTCTTGATCAAATTCTCAGATTATATGAAATAATAAAACGAAAGATTTAAAAAAATATTTTGTGAGCTTTGCTATTTTCTATTTTATTGAAAAAATAACCAACGAGTGAGCAACTATCGCTACGACAAATTATTTGCACTGTGAGAATTACGCATTTATTACGAAAGTGTTCATATGAAATACGAAGTACACATTTCAATGCAACATGTTTTGTTTCATATACTTTTGGTATTTACCATATTCTCCATATGAATCCCGAAAGTCATCCGTGTAATTATCGTAATCAGGAGGCGGGATACTTGGCTCCGGTTCTGAGTCAGTATCATCAGTAACTACGTAATCATAGTCATCGGAGTCACTTCGCTCTTGGTCAACAAAGTCACTACGGTTTTTCGGAGCATTTGCTAATATCAAGCGGGCGGCTTGAGGAATCAAATTCTCTGAAATTTTAAAGGATTCAATATATCTTAGCGCGATATGCGTGGACACGACAACAAGCACTATTGCACACACCTCGACAAATGGATACGATGTCACTATCGCACTCACACAATAAGACAACATGGCTAACTATTGATTTTAATTATTTCCCTTTGTCAAACTAATACCAATTTAATCTGTATCACGCACAATATCAAGTAAGATAATCAATCGAAATCATGCATTCATAATTAATAGTAATCCCGTTTTCACATTTTTTAAACTTTCTACGCACACGTCTAATGCCTTCATGCAAAACTGTAAAGTGATTCATTCGTATTTATTATTCAAAAGCAAAATATATGTTTTCATAATCAAATTAACACAAAAATTCACAATACAATTCTTCAGTAACACGATACATGTGGTGGGCCCCATGATGACATACTGATGAAAGAGTTATTGTTATGTTGGTATATAATATTATTTGTTACTTCATTCATCATGCCTACAGATCATCGTGCGCGTGCAAAAAATTTAATACCTACATAAAAATTTCTATGAAGGAAAAACGATACTAAAACATAAAACGATAGAGATAAACTTACCAACTGAAATACCAGCATTTGACTTGGGCTGCTGGGCGTAAATGCAGTCATTGGCTTTAGGCACGTCATAAGCAATATTGTTCTAAACCAAAGTATAAAAACGAAAACTAATACAGATTCCATTCACTTTCCGAGCCATTATTTTAATTATCATAGCACATAGATAGTCCCACAGTCCCACACACAAAAAAGAATCAAAATTTTTATTAGAATTTAAAAAAGTTATATGTATCTATAACGCATTCCTTAACCAAAGTTTAAAAAGCAAATATTTTTACGTCGAGCAAAACGACAAGTGAAATTTCACTGTGTAGTATTCGAATCAAAAACGCAAGCTTGAAAACAATATAAATAAATTATTGCTTCAATAATTTGATAACTGCCACACTAATACTCATCCCAACTACTAATAATAACAGTAATAAATCCGCATATGTGCACCTTGCATGCAATATTAAACACGGTTACTGCATGCGCAGTATACACCAAAAGAGGTTAGATTGAAATGTTTTTCAAAAGTGAATTTATTGTTTGCAGTATATGGTCAGTCAGTCAGTAATGCAAATACTATCATGCCTTTTGTAAATTTTCATCGTCAGCAGCATCGTTAACATAACCATAAAACGTCGTCATTACCACCACCCCATTGTAGTTAGTGTGCTGCTATGCTACTAATAATCATTTAAAAAATTTCATGCCTAAACGCTACATATTAGACGCCAATCATCAGCAAAAAATTAATTACATCCTCACCAATCAATCAGATTTTTTTTAAATTGCGAAAGAACAAATTCTTGCGAAGGTGTGAGATAACAGATATAACTAGTTTGCTCTTAAATATTAGGAACTTTTTATCCAATTCTATCAACGGTCAAGATATGATAGCCTTGGTAGGTTGTGTTGTAAAATGATTTATACAGGAGACTTGATCGTCTACTGGAAAATAACGAATTTTTCAGAAGTAAAAATAAAGCACTAAACTGTTCCCTTTGTCGTTATGCGTCATATACGTCGTCGAGTCGTTAATTTAATTCGAGGGATTATCTAGTCGATAGAGTTTGCAATAAATTGTATCGGTCGTTTGCAGACAGACGGACAGCGTTCGCAATCATATAAGTATTATTAAGCAGCTCTTAGACACTATGATTTTATCATGGTTTTTAACGATTTTTCTTGATTTGTAGTCATAATAATATTATGTATCTTAGAAATGCGTGTAAGTTCCTCAGTCACTTCAGTACGCGCATGCACATTTGCGTAATTGAAATGTGAACCAAAGCAAAAGTAAGAAACGATTCATTCAGGTAAAGCGGTAGAAATTTTCACCCTCATAAAGCTAATTGCAAGTTTTATTGCAAGAGCAGTGTCTCTTTCATTTTCATTTTTCAGCAACGCAACGCTGCAATAAAAGACTAGCTATATAATTCACGATACAGCTACATAACTAAATATTACATAGCAGACATGCATTTTACTCATGCAATACACTTCATCATAGGCAATGCGTGTTATATCATTTCATTAACATGCTGATTATCGTCTTCAAAGTGCTTATCTACTTGAAAAAATTGATATTACATGAAAACTTACTACACTTTGTTAAATATTCAACTTGTGAATATTTTTGTTCAAATTTTAGAAAAGTATACACATACATATACGTACCTATCTAATCTAGTTGTAATCCTCTTGACTTAATAAGATGATAGCTTATGATCAGCGCAGCGCTAGCAATATTCACAAACAGACTTAAAATCCACTTCTCACAGCAAAAACATCATCCCACCTCTCCCGACCTAAATTTCAAGCCGGGCGACAAAGGCAAGGACCTTTTTTAAAAGAAACAAATAATAATACTTACTTTTTTCAAATAATTAAGATTAACAAAAGTTATGTCATTAGATTACATGATTCGTGTGCGCTCGAACTGGGGATAATGTAAGGGAGGAGTGTGGACTACTTAAAATTTATTTTACCCACTCCTTTTGCTGCATAGTTTTTTGTAATTACTCCGTTTTGACCACGAGTTTTATTACCAGCATCTTCGGCCTTCGGCATAATTAATGTTAACTAGTCATTACGTATATTCCCTTTTGCATTAGTACTTTTGTTTGCCTTCCTAAATATAGTTGCATGGCATAAATCTTTTAAACGAAATGAATCTTTGTACACTCTTTAGGTTTTTATAGACTTGGTACAACATCATTATGAATTATATAAATGCATCACTGATTGAGTTTTTGATGACACTCGAATTTTTCAGCATACCACTGGAGGTCGTAAACTACAGCGATAAACAAGTTTTGTGCCAAAATATGGAGTCGGAAAAATATAATTTCCGTTAGATTTCGTTCATAAATTCGCAAAAATTTGAAAGAACAATTAAAGAAAACAATGCAATTATGGGAGTAATGATGTGTCTTCATGCATGCAATTGTCGGCTATGGGATGTTGGAAATGCTTGTGAATATTTACGTTGTAAAGGAACAGCAGAAATAATATTCCTTGTACATTTTATGAATCAAAGACATAAAAAGAGTTGGAGTCGCTTTAAATCCATCATTCATCATTTTTATTATGCAAAAACGACATGAACTTTTGATGAAGTACAGATGCCTGAAGTTTGAAACATTTGTGAATATTTAGCGTGATTCACCAGCGTAATATTCACATAATTTTAACAGGCAGACATTATTAGTTCATTATTTTGCTCGGGGAAAATGTAATGTTGAATGTAATGTAAGGCAACGACATGTTAAAAACTAAACTAGCATGTCTGCTCCAAATCAAGCTAAGTACGTAATTATAAGAAAGTTGTATTTGTACTCTTATTGCAATATTATTATGTGATTTCTTTGCTTTCAATCAAATCTTTTATTAGCATAGAGCCATAAAGGCTGATCCTTAACTAGAGCAAACTACAATCACGTTGTTATTTTTATTTTACAGAAGTCATACTCGTCATTGGTAACAGCCTTTTGCGATATTGTATTCCCAGTCAACCGTAGTAAAAAAGTATCTAAAGAAGATTTTAAAATATTTTGACGCGTCATAACAATTGGTCGGAACTTCAATTTCCACATTTTATAGCAATTATAAATTACGTTTTTTCTTTGAAGTTTTATTCAAAACAGTAATGTGTGGTTAATGTGGACAGGAATATTTAACTGGAATGTTAGAATATAGATGGTGAGAATTTGGTCGATTCAAATTACCAACCATTGTTAGTTTATTTTAGTAAAAATCAATGAATCTTTCTCACCAAACACAGCAATCCACCACTCTGCATTGAAGATTGTGTAATGATTCATTGTACAATTCATTACTAAAAAGAACGGACGGAAAAAATTACTCTCATACTCTAGTTGCTGTTACTGACTTTTCTGTCATACTATACACATAAAGCAAGTTACAATACTACATTCAATTAGATGGAAATACCTGCTGGCTACTTACAACTTTCAAACAAACATGATTACAATGCTTATTAAATTGGCAAGCTGCAGTAAAGATTGACTTATAAAAATTTCTAACCAATACAAACGTATTACTTCTGATTATTGATTAGAATCTGTTATCTGGTGCACATGTCGAGGCCTCTCAGTTAACGTACGTTATAATTAGAGGCTTCTTAAATCGACGCGGTTCGTCGACTACACATATCATACAGTGTACCAAAGAGATGGAACATTCACAAAATGTGTAGCCTTCAGTCTTTGTTCAAAATGCTTCATAACGCTATCATTTTGAGACATAGAAAAAAATATAAAATAGGCAGATTTGTATTTGCAAATTAATTGTTGTTATTATTCTAGATGGTAGATAGTAAAACAATGTTGACAATGTGTGTTACCTGTTATATCGAAAATAAGATTGATTAAATCAAAGAACATAATTAGTTCTTGAAAAGGTAATGCAAAAATGCGTTACAACTAAAGCCACATGCAGATCAGTAATATGTAGAAAAAT
>JAQFYG010000053.1:0-63285 GCA_034694325.1 Entomobrya corticalis
CTTGACATATAGAGAGGGGTTGTCGATCACGGGGAATAAATGCCTATGGGCACTCTGAAACTTAACAAGCTTTATTGGGATTGCTGTTGGTTTGTGGCATATGAACATGAGCAAAAAGGATAATGGGATTATTATACGATGAATGCCACTCGATTTTGTATAATGAAAAACAAGTTTGTAATATTATATTAGGAGGAGTGCATATTATTATAGTGAATTAAAATTACATACTCTTCACTCTTGGTAATTTTAGAAGTGGAAGAAGCTAGAAAACAAATAGTTTAGTAGATAGGTGCATACAAAGTTATACATTTTTTCTATCATCATCTTATAAACCATTTTAACTTGGCGACACTAATAAAACGATGACAATTAAATGATAAAAACAACTACTAAGCTCATGTTCTGCAAGTCACCAGTCAAGGTCAGCAGCGGAAAAATGCAATGGAAGATTGGAAGAATTCATAGTATAGCTGGTGTTTCTTAAATGTTTTAAATTCAGAATTTGTTTTCCACATTTTCTGAAATGCTAAAATACTAATTTAATGCATAAAATAATGTGAAAGTTCTTATAATTTATTGTATTTAAAGTTTATAACAAATTTAACTAGCATTGCATATTGCATAATATTGTATTTATCACGGGTATAATGTACGAATCATCTATCCGTAATTTAATATTTAATTATAAAGTCTTTTTCAATTGTCTTTAGAATCTCCAAATTTCTCGTCCCTTTCAGTTTCAGTAGAGGCATAATGATTCTGTATGGTCTGGCATGCCAGTACTGCATCATGAATGGTAGGAAATAAGACACGCGTTCCTACCTTGTGAAGCATGCCGCAATCTTCCATTTCTTGTATCACGTTTACTGGGCAGCCGGCATATAATATTTCTATTCCTTCCTTGCCGAAGCATGAGTGAAGTTGAGAAAGCTCTTTGACTGAGCCGGGGCCAACTGAGCTCGCACTGGAGAAGTCCAATATTACCCAGCGAATCTAGAAAATAATATGTCGTTAGTCCCATTAGTCATCGTCAAAATGACAGAGAGATGTGATGTGTGATAATAGAAATGTTAGATGATCAAATAAAAAATGAAAGAGAAAAGCAAATAAAATTTTTTGGGTACACGCACAGGATAAATATCGTCGGTTGATGCTCCGTTGCTCCTCTCAGCATGAACTATTGCTAATGTAGAGCCCATGCTTGTGGCTTTTTTGAGGGATGATCGCTAAGAAGAAAATGGAATATTAAGTAAATGCATATCATCTAACGAACCAAAAGAGAATTAATTGGAAAGTGAATTGAGCTTGGCTTACTTTTGGTGATCGACTAGCTACAATACTTTGTATATCTACAAGTTTGGCAACATTTTCCATAAATTTTTCAATCGTTGCGAAATTGAGACTTCCTGTATATTTGATGATTTTGATTCCTGGTAATTGTTTTACCTAATAGGTAGGATGCAAATATTTTGGCATTACAAAATGTTAGCATGTTTAGAGTTTGTATAAAATCTTGCTGATACTTTACATTCTCGTTGCATTTGACATCAATGTACAGATCAGAATTAGCATAGGAGCCTAATATCGAAATTTCAGATCGATTAGAACGCCAGAGTAGAACAACTGTGGATAAGAATAGTCCAACAGCAAGGCCATAAGCAATGTCCATGAGAACCGTGGCCAAAAAGGAGATTATCCAGATCATTCCGTGTAAAGTACTCAGTCTCCAAAATCTGGGAAACTCTGCTGCTTGCAAGAACATGCCTTTCAGAGCGACCACAATTATCCCGGCTAAAACACACTTTTTATTTTATAGAATGCATATTTTATATAGAGCTTATTAAACAATGAACTGATGAATTTTAAATGAATCTTTGATTACGTTTGGAAGAGCTTCAAAAAGTGGTCCAATCCATAATAAAACAAATAGTAGGAATAAGCAGGAAAATAAACTGGTCAGTTGAGTCTTTCCACCTACGATTTCCTGGACTAAACTTCTTGACAGAGAGACTGCCACTGGGGCACAGCTAAAGAAGCTTCCGCAGATGTTACTTGACCCCTGACAATGACAATTTTAAAAATCATTAACAGCTTCATGATTTCATGTAGTTTTGGTTTATGATTTATAATACGTCTAATGCTTAAATGCAAATAGTAGTTTAATGTGCACTACCTGTGCAATCAGTTCCTGATCAGGGTCAACCGTATAGTGATTCCGTTTAGCAAAAACCTTAGCCATGGAGATAGATATTGCATATGCAACGAAGGCAATCACTGCGCCGTCCATGAGGATTTCCGGAATAAGTTCGAATGGGGGCAAATCAGGAGTTGGAAGACTAAATAGATGCATCATTAATTATTAATAACGAAAGCATTTAAATCCATAGAAAGCTAAACTTTACGAATTGACATATAACTAGCAAATAAATCTAAATGTACCCAGTAGGAATATTTTCGATGATTGATACTCCATATTTTTTGTGCAGGTCCATGTAATATGACACCACAGTTCCGGTAATGACAGCTAAAAGTTCGATTGGAACCGGAAATTTCATTCGTTTTGCAATAAATGGCTGCAAATTATAATGTCATTACTTCAATTTTCTATTATTTCTATATACTAATCGTAACTATAGATACATAAAGCTACATAAATTATAATTACCTTGATAACTTCATTGAAAATCGTCAATGTTATAACTGTCACTGCGGAAATGGTGATTGTTGCCGTGTTTGTTTCAGATATGTGAGATGCAATATCATAGTACATCTAGTTTCATTTCACAAACAGTGGTCAAGCTTTGGAACAATCATATCTGCTTTTTAAATATAAGAAATAACCATTACCATTGGTATTTTAAACAGTCCAGTTCTCCGAGGCAGTTGGGCAATACCGAAAAAATTTCTAACTTGAGATGTTAATACATGAAAGGCAGCTCCAGTAGTGAAACCTCCAACCAAGCTGGGCGATAGGAGAAGACTAATTACCCCAAGATGTAACACACCCATCACTAACTTTATAAAAGACAATGTTTTAATTACTATCAATGAATCCTAACTGCCAATGCATGCATAAAAGATAACTTCATCTGATTACCTGACAAATTCCTACAACGAAGCTAACAATCGTGGCTATTTGAATAGGCGAATATGGGGACGGTTCTTCACCATGATGAATGATATTGTTTACTACTTTCCCAGTCATTAAACAGATCACAGCAAACGTTCCTAATTTTGATAAAATTAACAATTTAACCACAATTATCCTTAAAGCAATAATAGCAGTTTTCAGGATGGTGATAGCACTAACCCATTGATACATGACGCGAACATCCCATCACTGCATAAACAAATATTGGGAAAAACGCCATGTATATTCCAACTATCGGTGGGACTTCCGCAAGTAAGGCGTAAGCCATTCCTAATTTTCAAAAACACATAAAACAGTTTTCACTTTTAAATTGGGAATCAACCTAAACTAGTGTTTTCTTTCATGAAAATTTTTAAATGCTTTGGTAATTACCCTGAGGAACATGCAAAACAGCAACAGTAAATCCAGCTACCAAATCGGAAGCAATATCATCTTTCCATTTGTACTTTGGAAGCCAGTCTATTATCGGAAACCTTTTCTTTACCCAGCTTCCTGGACTACATTTTTGGCAATATTTACCTATCTTTCTAAATTTATTCCCTAGAGCTGTACAACACGAAGTGTCAAACTCTGCAGAATAAAAAAATATGATTTCGTTTTAATGAATATAGTGTCCACATTGCTGATAGTTAATTGAAAGGTTGGAAGCATTGCATATATTATTTTGTGTGCATTACCGGTTTCATCATCCCACTCATTAAACTTTTTATAGAGATCCAGTTGATGCACTACAGGCCGGTCAATCCGCACCGGAAGATAGGATGACGAACTTTCACCGGTATACTTATGAAATGGACTGACCGGGGTGGAACAATCATCGTCATGCATAGGAAAACCGACACATCCTCTGGTACTAATACTACTCCTACTAGTCCTACTACTTTCTGGATGATGGTGACACCCATCTTCTTCTATTTCACTGGAAATTTCCATGCCAAAAGAAAATTTTTACACGATTACAATCTAACACAGTCTACTTCGCCCCGTACGTACCAGACCACAAAGTTATTGAACCTTTTTTGACCAAGTATGTCTTCTTTACAATCAAGAACAACTTTTCTGTGTAAGTTTCATGAAAACAACTTAAAAACTAGTGAGGTTGATTAGGAGAACCAGAACAAAACCAGCTAAAGAAGCTGCACATTTTATTAGACATCAGCAGCAACTGATGGGAGTCTTTATGAAATCAAGTAAAATGTGAAAGATCACTTGATGACGAACAAAGATGAAACCAGTTATTACCAGTTTTTAGTGTTTATATAGCATACTGTCCTTTTTTTACAGAAAGGTAGGATTCCATTAAAAGTCAAAGATCAAGAAAAGAGACCAAACATGATCCAACGGAGCAACTAAATGCTTTTTGTTAGGTACGCACGGTTCCATTTATAAACCAGATCAGTAATAAAATATCTCTCCGATTGGGATTGGGATATTTACATAGACTCGTCGAGGTCTAATTTACGACTTTGTCAACATTTTTACATTCTACATACTATAACTTTTCGTGTAGCAAACAACCATGGAAAAACTCCAGTGCAAGAAAGATTAAGACAAAAATTAATCTTGACAAATAGAAAATTGAATGGTGTTTTCTGAATACCAAGTAATGGGTGATATTTGTGTATTTTTAGTATCGACAGCCAATGTAACGTTTGTCGGCACTTGGCAATGGAAAATTGCATATGAAGCAAATTTTCATGCCGTTGTTGATCGCGAAGCCAAACTGGCGACTTTGTTACTTAATGGGCAACAAAGCTGTTATCCTTTAAAATTGGTTAAATAACATACGACCAGTCATTAAGGCAAGGACTTTGACTATGGGAATCAGAAATAAAAGAATTTTGCCCACACACGCGTGTACACCGTCATTAATTGAGTGAATAATTTTAGCAAACAAGGATTAAATTTGATAATAATATTCTCTTTAAAAATTTACGAGAAGATTTTCGGACAGATTTGTAAGCTTAATGAACTTTGTATATTCTATCATATTTATTATTAATCTGACTTTTTAATGTACTTTTCTAATGCTAATTACAAAATAAAAATTGCACAACTACTAAAAAGAACACTTGTCGATTCATGTTAATGGTCATAACAAAAACACCACTTGTGTGGTGATGTCAGGCAAACTATTAATCCACTTTGATCTCTGATTTGCAGTTGGGAACTCAATGTCATTCACAGTTTGGCAATTTTTGTCGTATGATCAAATAATACAAAGGTGCAAGGTGTGCACTAACCTTCTATAAAATAAAATATCTGTACGTTAGCGTTACTATTTATTTGTATGTTCAATACACATTGCTAAATTTTCTTCATTACAAGGTCCATTTAATTTTGCAAACGTGAATCAAATAATTACCTATCTAAATTCTAAATACGTCACATGAAGAAGATCATGGCTTTTATTAAAGACAAAAGTAAGCACTTTTTGAATCTCATTTTCTCTTTATAACTTTTTCCTTCTCTTTCATTTTTAAAGAATGTAGTTAGCATCAACTTTCAATCATTTTTTTGGTTTCACTTTTATATGACCTGAATCTGTGGCAATAACCTTTTTAGGGAATATTCTTCTGTAAATTTTAAACAACCCAATATTACCAGAAGCTTCCACGTTATTAATAAAGTGACAAGTAATAAAACATCGACTATATAATATTATGGCATTACAGTTTTTGGGAGGAACTCACTGGCGTCCAATGAAAGTAAAGCAATTACAGTTAATCCTCAAAATTTTCCGCTTTAATCTCACATTCTAATACACATTAAGGATGGGTGCGAAATTGAAATTCAATTAGCGTTTTCCCTAGTACTTACTTGTACGTATTTATTTTTATCTTCTGGAAAACATTATTTTTGTTTTTTGTAACCATGATAAGGTTTATATCGATAAACGATTACGAGAGTTGCACACCAAATAGTAATAACCAATGCAACATGTTATACACAAAACAAATTTTGAAGTACCTGGTGAATCATGTAATATGAGATGATTGAAATGAGAAGTATAAACTTTTAGAAAGGAAAAAGATCATTTTTGCTTACGATGTCTTTTGAAGCAATAAATAATCTTTTGTTTATCTGGAATATCACAAACATCAAATCGACTTGAACGAAAAACAATTTCTTGCTAAATAACTTTCATTTCACAAATAATAATATATGTAAGAATATCATGTAACTAACTAAAGGTGACACGAACAACTCTTTTTGTCATCTCACCTCACATTGAGTTCCTCACACAAACATAAATGCTTGATCAAATACTTTACTTTACTTGTTTTGGTTTACAATCATGCTAGATTTGAATCAAAAATTGAATTGAATAATTAGAAATGGATGGTGACGGTACCTCGTTTCTGTTGATGGTAAAGGAATGCTTTTCGTATTTTCTGTGTCTTCAGAACTAATTCCCGGACTTTGATCTTTCATTTTTCAAATATTTATACTGAATATTTAAGAATATTTTAAAGAAAATTGAAAATGAAAACAAAACTTTCAATACAAACTTATTAAATAAATTTATACAATGATTCTGATTTTCGTTTGTGATATACATTTTGCTGCATGCGTCTGCTTCATTCCTTTGTTTGCCAGTAACTAAATTAACCTAGATGCAATATGACGCAAAGATTTTCTAGCTGGTCATAAAATGATTACCTTTACATTTATTTAAGACATTTTCTAAAGCATTTTTTATTGCTTACAACTCTCAACGAAAATATGCAGACACTGCATTTCATGGACATTAATGTGCGTGTGTTGTTTGTGTGTACGATATGGATAATTCGATCGAATAGAGATAGAAATACTGGAATGACCTGCCACACACAAAACCTAGCACCAAAAAGCAAACCAGTTTGGTAATCATGTAAAGATGGTTCCAATGGAGCCTTCATTCACCTGTTGCTTTAGACAATGCCAATGCCACACCAGAGGCATATCAATCCAAGCAAAAATTACGTGATGCACTAAAAGAGATAAGAGAACAACGCGTTGTTTTTGTTTTTTGGTGATCATACGGCATATCGAAATGATAGTGATAAGAAACAGCGAATTAACCATATTTTTATTTGAGTCGAAATTTTTACTGTGTTTTGTGCAAAATATGAGCAGAAAAATTGCACTCTTGACTATGACTCTTAAATAATAATACTAATAATAATTTTAAAGCTGCCTAATTAAACACGCCCGTTTTACCCTGTTAAACATTTTTTAACCAGGTTGCAAGCATTATAGGTTTGTTGTCCGTCACTCCGTCATGCATAGATAAACTTCATATAAGAAATTGTATATTATGTCGTGTTCGATCCTATCCAAAAAGAGTTAAGTCAGTAGCCAATCAGAAGCATTCATGTGCTTGCAATTATTTTGCAAACTGACCACTGTTGCTATACTGACCACACAGCCTAAAATACATTAGTTTGCTTGCAAACATACTTTTTGCAAATTTCGTATTGCTTGTTGTTGGTGAGTCAAGATTGAAGGAAAACTCCACATCTGCATGCTTCTTTGTAAAAAATGTCATCTTTGTTCATGAAGACGATGGAAGCCATGATTTTTAGATGGAGCAGAACGGTGAAACACCGTTACTACTGCAGCAAGAGACCAGGTTCAGCATTGAATTGAGCATAGAAATTGGTTTTGGATTAGAAAATGCTAGGAAATCTCTGTCAATGCGGTCCATGAAGACAGACAGAGAACCAGAGTGAAAACTCAGAAGTGAAGCACGAAGCGATGCTTTATGTACCTGTGTCCACAATTGGCAGGGAACTATATAATATAGCGTAAGTAAAGTAGAGCCTTTTTTCCTCTAATGCTTTTGTTGCCTCTTTATCTGCCTTGGATGCTGTTCCTCGTTGTGCTCTCTCTTAATAATACAATCATATTATCTGGGTAAACGAAGGGGACAACACTGTTATTATGACAGTTGCCATATTTTAAATAATTTGAAAATCTCTTGCCAATTTTGGTTTCAAAAAATCTGTGCTCATCATTTTCTTAGGGTAAGTGTTACTTATGTAGGCTTTAGCACAATTAGTTTTAAAAAATCGGATAAAATGACTTTAAATGTCTGTGTTGGAAGTTGGAATCAAGCGTGAGGTATATTCTGACTGATAAATTGGCTTCATTACAAAAAAATATTTTATTTTCCAGGAGAAAGGAGACTAGCTAGCTTTTGAGTCCGTTGAAAGGAAGGAAGGAAGCCATCTAGTGGGCTAAATTAACTTAACTTTGGCTCTGAACCCCCGATTTTAATCCACTTTCCAGAAGGTAAGCTTTCCTCTGCTGTGTTATGCTATTGCATTGCATTTTGCTATGTTCACAACGGTTTTTGGACAAGTGTTTCATCATGATTATCAAATTCGTGATTACTTGCTTGTCAATTTACAGAACCGTAGAAGAAAAGTTCTTCATTATGGTCACCCGTCAGTTATCTTACTCTTATTTTCGTCGCCGCAAGCGTCCACCAAGTATAGAACCTTTGAAACTTGAAATTCAAGTCAAAGGAATATTCTATATTGGTGGACCAAAGATGAAAAACTACAAGTCAAAACCGTCCTGACCTTGTCATGTCGCCGGCCGGACCCCCTCTTATATGATCAGTAGGATGGAACGGCAGAGCAACAATTGAGTGCGCCGTTTCTTCCAAATCAACAACACCAACGGAATTAACTAAATTTTATTTCATGTAATTGTCTTTTATAAGTATTTTTCTTGGTTTCATTTAATCCATTTAGAAAGTATTTATCAAATACAGACATTGCATTTTTCTTTTACAGTACTTAAAATCATTAACATTCTTTCATAATTGATGTGCTCCTGTGCTGATGTACTTAATTTTGATTTTGAATTGAATTACTTCCTCATGAATAAAAAACTTCTACAAATTACCAGAATACCATGGAAGACTATTTTTCTTTGATTGAGGCATTTAACTTTTTGCAGTTGTTCAAGTCACGTTATCGTTAATCATTATTCTCCAAACAGTTCATGTGATGAGAAACCGACAAATGGCACATTTCGAGGATGCATGATAATAAAAAGTTCACAGTTCACCTGTAAAATATGGAACCGATTTAAGCTCATCTTATTCAGAGTTAAAAGTTTCGTCATTCTAATTTCCTATACATTATAGTAACAAACTTGCATCTCATAGTATTTTGTGACGAAGAACAGCCATATTTAAGTAGGACAAATTGATATGATGGAAGTGAATGGTCAGCATCACAATTAAATTTTAACTTGAAGGTGTCTGTCCACATAAGAAATGTTTTCATTGAAAAATGTTTGAACATGAGAGATAATGGATGCAACTTAACTTTAGCGTATTAATCCATCTTATTAAGGGTCATTACTCTTGCTCTTTCACTACTACTACTACTATCATTCTGGGCCAGACTGTTTTGACGTCCTCTGGTCAAGAAAAATGTAACAGATCAAGTACACTTACATACATATCTGTACAGGTGAATGTACGTGTATATTTTTGGAAGGTTAGTAGGATTCAATAGTCAATCATATTCAGGTATAAAAGTAGAAAGGTAATCCCTTTTACTAACATACAGCAGTTAACAAAGTGCTGCTGCATGAGCATGTATTTTAGTATGCATTTAAGATTTGTCCATAATAAATGACGATGATGCACTTGGACTTAGTTTGTAGTTAGATCTTGGATATTCTACTCAAGTCCATTGAAATAGAGCGGCCGGTAGTATAGTACGTGATTTGTAGGAGTTATTAGTTTATTGCAGAAGGTGTCCACCAAAGGAAAGACGTGGCCATGTAGTGCACTTTTGGAGAAACACCCCCGACAAAAAATTCTTTTATTTCCAAGTGCCGTAAAATTGGAGTTTATGCAAAAATTCGAACAGATTTTAGAATTCTAATCAAAGGGATATCGCTAATTAATTAAGTATATCACGATGGAGACATCCTTCCTCGTGGTTGTGCTGACGTTGTTATCATCATGTTGCTTTTGCAGGATGTCGTCTCTAGAATTAGCACCGTACCCATTACGTAAGTAGTTGCATTGTATTCATCGCCAATTTAATTGCGATAAATGTATGTGTTTTAGAGAGAAGTTATCATCTATTAACTTTCTTCTGCTTTACATTTCTAGCCGGTCGGTTGCATCCTTCAAAGCATTATGTAACTGTAAGTGGAGAAGAATCGGGTGGCGTTTTTGCGCAAATGATGCATTTTTCGCATTCCAAGTACATCACCGGATGTGCAGCTTACTCTTCTAGTACGTTAAAAACAATATTAATATGTATACCAGTTTCATTTATGATTAAAGGTATAATTTAGGGAATCAATAGTAATCATGAACTCTCCCAATGCATTATTGTACAGCTTTTTATCGTTGCGGACCTCCCAATGGAAATGTCCAAGATTATGTGGCCCTGTGCACTAAAAATTCTGTTCTTCCTCCGGAAAACCAGTACCATATTACTGCAGTTGTCAGCGAATTACAGACGAATGCCGCCACTCACGTTATTGATGATTTACAATATTTGCGGAATGATAAAGTGTATGTTTATTGTGGTCTCAAAAATCTAGACTTCAGAGCAGGTACTTTTAAATATTTTATTTTTATGGACATTTAGTAAGCATTTTTTAAAATGAAACAGAATGTCTACCTCAACAACTAATAATTTACTTAATCCTTTTAAAGATCAACAACTGAAAATTATAGCTTTGTACGAACATTACGTATCTTCGGCCTACTCACTTTATTCTCGAGTTCAATATCGAGTCGACCAAGAACTTCGTGTGATCGACGTATGTGTAATATTACAAATTTCCCAAATGTTTTCTCTGAGACATTAGCATTATGACAGCAATAGTTATTGAGTGATAAATTAATCTAGAAATTGTATTCTTTCATTAGACGAGCTACCCTGAAGCTGCGGTATGCCCCAGAACAACGGAAGCTGACGGATCCGTTTCCCCAAATTGTACCAACATGTCAGCACCAGCAGAAGGGCTTGGATTTATCTTGGGAGGATATCTTCCAAACTACATAAATCCGTTTTATCGTAATGATTTTAAAACAATTTTATGAATTTTATTATGTTCTCCCATTTATTTTTAAGTGCATGCATCCATTTTCTTAATGCGTTCATCTTTTATCCAGCTTACCTGCACTACACTCATTTGGAGCCTTTGAGATCTTTTAACCAAACCGAGTTCACAGTTGGCTTAGATAATCCCGGCTTGGATGAGGTTGGATACTTTTACGTCCCGCGTTATTGTCAGTTACGTAGTCATGCACAACGGTACAACTATGGATATCATCATAGCTACTCAAAGCCGTGTCTAGTCCACGCGTATTTCCATGGCTGCAAACAAGGAAGGTAAATATGCTAAAACGCGGCTCATTATGCATTGCATTGTTTAGTTTTAAAGATATAATGGAACTGCTTATTTACATTTTTGAATTTTTTATGAATGAGAATGATTTTTTAAACCTTTTTTACAGAGAATTCGTTGGAACGTCCCATGTGCTAAACTCAAACTACTTGGAAATCGCAGAGAAAAACTATATAATTATGCTGTTTCCTCAGGCCCTTTCTAGTGATGCAAATCCTGAAGGTTGCTGGGATTTTGTTGGTTTCACAGGAGTTCTATATGGTAAGGATATTGGCTGAAAATGGTGGTCTTATCTAATGATCTAAAAATAAAAGAAATTAAAACAGCTCCTTACTGTTTAATGGCCTTGAAGCATATTCTATTAGCATATCTTTTCTCGTTTCATTTACTAGCGACAAAGAGTGGTCCACAAGTACAAGCTGTATGGAAAATGCTGGAGAGACTTTTGTACCTGATGCCAGAAAGAACAACGGACACTTATTACAGAGCTGCAGGTCGCAGTGGTAGTAGTGGCGGCGACTCCATGAAAAACAAATATCAGAAACCTAACTACGGGAAAGGATACAGTAATAAGTACACCAGTACCAGTGGTGGGGGTTGTACGAGCTCGACCTGCGGAAATAAGCCTGGTTACTTCTAGCATCGGATAATTTAGTTGCTATGGCAATACTACTGCAATTCGGAAACTCGGTGACTTCAGTATTGGTAGTTGGGAATTAGATGTAAATGGGTCATCCTTATAGTCAGTCAAACCAAACTAAATTCTCATTGTAGTCGTAGAAATCGTGCCCGCGTTATCTTTAAAGTTACATATTGTCTTTTAAATCTTCTATTTATTGTTACTTTGTTGATCTTTTTTGTTAAAAATAAATTTTTCATTCCAAATCTACGATCACTCTGTACCTTTTGTCTCCATTGCATGTATAATGCGTGAAGTATTGGAGTTTTTAGCAGATTTGAGGGAATGGTTTAGTAGCATCAATACACTTTAAAGTGAAAACTACATATAAGATAAGTACATGCATAAATTATCATCGTCTCGTCATCTATAATCATTTGTTGAGCTTTCTTTGGGTTGAATGTTCTCCAAGAAGCCTCAAAAATGCAATTGTTTTACATACCATTCGAAAGGTCATGCGATTTTATTATAGGCAATTGCATTTATAAGTCCAAAATTTGAATTTTTAACGGTAGAAACTAACTGTAAAGAAGGCATGTTTTTTGTATTTACCTAACTTGGGAGGGCATGCCAAAAGGGCTGTGCTGATTTCGTACAATGTACGCATATAGTGCTTGACTTATTGGGCAAGGCTACGATCGGGGATGAGATGATGGGGGTTAGAAAGGGTCAATTCATGTAAATTATGGGTTCAAATGTAATATTAGGTCGGATTGAATTAATTTACGTAAATTACGCAATAATGGGTGAAATTGAATTAATTCATGTAATTCATGTACGCAATAATTACATGTATAAATTACGTAACCTTAGATTGCCAAGAATTAATTTACGCGAATTTCGTAATAAAGGGTTGGATTACGTTAATTTACTTAAATTACGTAATATTGGGCTGGATAACGTCAATTCGCATAAATTAAGTAATAAAGGGTTGAGCTACGATGTTTGGGACAAGTTTGAGCGAATCCTTTTAGATTTTCTTGAATCGACTTAAATATAAGCGAAATCTTTATTTATTTATGAGGAAATCATTTTTCTTTTTTAAAAGTTCTCTTCTAGAGCCCGTCATTTGTGACGGGCATTTTATCTAGTATATTACATGCCACATCCACTGCGTTGCGTTATTTGTTTTAACAGAATTCATGTTTGTAGCACAGGTCCATAACACATTGCATTTGCATATAGCAGTGGAAGAAGTCTCATCGTTCACCGGCAAGCATTCCTATAATATTTATGCATATGCAAATTTAGGATTTATCCCTACGTCCAGTTTTGATGTACGTTATGAAGAAATGCACTTGCCTTGTAGATTACGGTTTACTATTAAATGTGTTATTATGCTTCGATACAAAGTTATATACTGTGAAGTCTCTCTATAGTAGCCTTCGATATAGCGGCTCCTCGATATAATTGCCTATCACTTTCCCGCCCTTCCATTTTCAGTGTTAATTTGCTTCTTTATAATTGCATCCTTTATAATTTCCTTTCGTTATAATTGCCCTATAATTTCTTCCCCTTGAACACCCTTACTATGTAATTTACATCTTTTATAACTGCATCATGTAAAATAGTCTATACTTCTCCGGTTTGGTACCCGGCAGAGGCAATAGAAAAGGCAAGGCAATAGTTATTTTAAAGGCAACAGTTCCTGAAATATTTACATGACGAAGTTTTCTAAAACCTTTTATAGTTTCCTGATGCAATTATGAAAACGAATCTTTGAAATTTTAAGATGGGGTTATGACTTAAACCTCTTTTTAATATCCTGAATATGCAATTATAAAGAAAACCTCGTTATAATTGCCAAATGCAATTATAAGGAAGGTTTCTTTATTATTGCCTACTCTATAATTGCATAATTTTTCTCTCCCCTTGGGGTGCAATTATAGAGAGACTTCACTGTATTATTGTTTGTATATATCTATGAAATATGATATGCTACCTATATATTTAGTTACGGTACCTTTTACTAATACGTTGTTAATACTTTACTTAAATACACAAAATATTGAATACTATGTTTACGTACGAAAGCCTAAACAAAGAAAATGTCATAAAGAAGGAATGGAAGTTGAAAGAAAAAAGAAGCTTCCTCATTCCGAATCCAGTCTTCGCTTTGAACAGAGTAAAGCCTATAGATTTCCTTATCAGTTTTTCCCTACAGTTTTTGCGTTAGTTATTTTTATTTGGTTTTCGAGTACTTTGATTCTTAATTCATCGCTAATTATTTGCACTACATTTGGCATTACGCTTAATCTCCGGCAACGATCCTGCAACCTCTGATTAGGAAGGAAGATCGTATTCGTGGGTCCAAAAGGAGTATTATAGTATACGGTAAACCGGTAAACGACATGATAATATTGCAGCCATCATCATCCCTACGATATACCGTACGATATTCTCTCATATGCTGTATTTTTTATTTTTCTATTAACTATAGGCTCCACCCGCTAGTTGCTAGAATCCTGATCATCATCTTTAACTGGTATTTTCTAAAAGGTGAGAAATTTGTTATACAAATATTTCTCTTGACGCATCCTCTAGTTTGTTATTTGGTAGTTTTCCCCTTCTATATACGTACAACTTAAAATCCATAAAAGCTAGACAATAAAAGCGACGCAGAGGAAATGTGTCACATCTTCCCATTAAGCTTGCATCAAAACAACATTGCATTTAGAAGCTGCCAGTCAGTCCAAGTTTATCAGCTAAAACGAGCTAATTGCTTATTTCAGGGCCTATAAAAGTCTAAAATCTTTTCTTGCATCGTGTCATTCCAGTATTTCTCGTAGACCTCAAAGTAAAAGTTAACCAAGTTCAAGTGTAAAATATATTTTAAAACATGAAAATATTTAGTTCAAGTAATAACTTAACTTCAAACTTGTGAAATAGTTTCAAATATTATTTTTTTAGTCTTTATAAAATATAACCGTGTACTGCGGTTGCCAAAAAATTCAGATACGTACAAAAAAAAGTCAGGGGGTTTCCACTACCAGGAATTCAATAAAAATGGTTTAATTTCTGGCAAGTGGCAAGGCACGAATGACTTCTCTAGGCAGCCCCAGTCTACGGGAGAGAAAAACGCCCAGGATTTCGGAAAAGATGGCGAAGTAAGTGAATAGATTATATTTAGCTATACATAGCGTCATACATAACGCGCGTTCATATTTCCACGTTGTCATTAAAAATGATGTTTCTACCAAGAGGTTTCTTAGTATCAACTTTTCTGCTTCCAAATTAGGTCAAACGCTAAAAATCTGTCTTTAACAAAACAAAGAAAGCAGTTCATTATTGAGTTTAGACCACGATGGCTGGCCAATTCCAAGGATGTTGGGAGTACTAGCAGAAATGAGAAAAATGAAGCAGCCCAGTTGCAATCCGCCAAATGGCCGACGGACTTGTTCGTGTATTTAAAGTCCAAAGATGACCAGATTCGTCGTGATGATGTCAAACGCTGGATCATTAATCATCCATGGATCAAGGTGAAAATTATTTATGGATTATCTTAGTACTAAATAATGGCAAATTCTCTAGAGTAAAGTGTTTTCTGCAAATATGTGTGCTAACTTTGTTGGTTTTGTTACAGGATCCAACACAGATTCCAAAAGGGTTTACCAACGCAGAGTACAATAAGATCGTTAATACAGCGAGTGCTCAGGTTAACATTTAAATATATCGATTTAACTATTGTAGCTATCAGCTAATTGTTATTCGCGTAGTCAAGCATGTTATCAAACCAAACTTAACTTTAAATCTACGCAAAATTTATATATTGTGCATTACCTTAGATAAAAAAGAACACAGCCACAACATCGTCTGCTGCAGCAACGTCTATTCAGGAAAAATACTTGCGACCCACAGTCACGGTGAAATCGCCGCAACGCTCAATTTTGCAGCAAGTTGATGAGACCCCAGATCTAGATACACTTCCAGCAATGCCCAATCTAACTCCTCAAACTTCACCATACACGAATCGTACAAATGAGTCTGACGACGCCATAAATCGGTTTAATGACGACTTCCTTAATGAGGATGAACCAAGGTCACCAGCTATGTCGCGATCGAGAATGCCTGTCAAAAAACGTTGGGGACTAACCGTTACTACCGAAGGATTGATCCCTTCCTTTCGCCAATTATTTGCTAACGAAAATGGGGAAAATGTCAGTCAAACAAATATGACTGGGGATACAAACAACCAGTCTATTTTATCGGCTAATCAGTTTTCTTCCAGTAACTTTGCCACCAGAACTTCCTTAGTAGCATCTTACGCAAGTAACGGAACATCATATAATCAAACATTTCACAACACTGAAGGTAAATGATTGGGTCTCACCAGTCTTTTCATAATGATAATAGCATTTAATAACAGACAGGTGCATTAATATGTTCATAAACGTTTTTTGAAAACAACCATGTAGCTCCTCAAATCCCGAGTGGACAAGGTCAAGATTGGCAACCACTGTTAAACAACAGCAACGGTTTTCAGGGCGAACAAAATCCATCCAATTACATCGTATATAAACGGCCTAAAGTAGGTCCCCCATTCGAAAATGAGGCATATGACAATGCATTTAGTAGTGGACCTCGAGTACAATTGGATATGTCTGGAACTGGATACCAACCGTTAAATGGTCAAGCGCAATTCAATCCGATACCTCCACCTATAGCCGGCAACTGGTGCACATCACCTCAGCAATATGCCCCAGCTGGGTTAATGCCCTTTGCACAGTATGGGAAAGCCACATCCGCAGGCACGGCTCAAGGTAATCATTCGCGATTGAAAGAATCCGTTTCAGTAAGAAAATTCATCGATCTAATGGATCGAGTCAGAGAACACGGTTTGTTCAGCCACAATCCCTGGGCAAATGCCGGTAATGAATCCCGTACGATTGATCCAGCCAAGATCAGCTTCAAGGTGAATTATATTATAAATGGGATGCTGACGGTTTGCAATGAACACGGGGAAGGTCTTTTTGACACAGGACGAGTGAACGACAAGATAAACACGTTTAAGCGTGCATTCAATCGTATTATGAGGAAAATTTTGTTTCCTGTCAGTCATAAAGACTCAATGATACAAAATTCGGTAGAAATGAAAAGGGAACATTTTACTGAGCGAAATGAAGGATGCACTACCGATGATGATGAAACGGATGACTTTCTCACTAACGGGAACAACTTTACATTAACAATTGACGAAAGTAGTAACAGTAACTGTGATGGCGAACAGTATAATTTGAAACAAACTGCGGGTATCCACGGTCAGCAGCAACAGAATCAACAGGAAGTCATGCTTAATGCAAACTATATTTTGCCGTCATCAATGATTAATGGTCAAGCCGGTCCAGCCAGTAATTAGCGTATATACCCTGGTCATCACCTAATCACCTTCAACAAAATCCAGTATTCTCTATTCCATCGTATTATCCGAACAATCATATCCGGTAAATCAATCATTAATTACGTTATGAATTAATTATTATTTTCGTAATTTAATCTCTGTTAATTATACAATTAAGTAATTAAGGGATGTTCCATATTAAGTTAACGATTATTCATAGTTTAATCTCTATATAATTATGTACATTGGTATATATCTATCATAGTTTCTTAGAATATTACTATTCTTACGTTAGTTTGATGACGACCCAATTTTAATTAATTACTAACTAATAGCTTTAATATAAACTATTCTACTATTAACTTTTCCTGTAATTTTTGTTCAAACGAATCTTGATTATATGTGTTAATAAATGGCTTAATTACTGAATACTACTTAATAACTGTTATCATAATTTAATCAGTCATCTATCTAGCTTTACCTACGCCATAATTCTGCTGACCACTGCTCTGGGGCTTGGGACGTTAGGACCTTTCTCCGACGAAGTTATCTCCTCTTGACAACAAGCACAAAGACAAAATACGCATCAGCTAATAAAAAACTTGTCTTCGTTGCTGTGTGTGAAATTGTGAGTGTTGCTGGTGGTCTCTGGTCGTGTGAAATGCGAAGGTTGAGATGAGATTACATTTTTTCCCAAGCCGTTTTACTTGTTTCGTCCTTTCGTTTTCTCTCATGGATTTGTTGTGATGATCTCACGAAGAAGACGATCTCCTCGTCCACACACAAACACACAGACTATAAATGTGTACACAGATGTTACCTACCAACTAGTAAGTCAAAACATTTCTTGGAATCTTATCATTGCTGTTAGTCCTTTGTCCTATTAATTATTATTGCTAATTATCATCTCAACTACAAACTATTGGCAGCATTGTTTAGAATTTTTTCTTAGATTTTATGTAAGTTAACATGAGCAAAAATTAACATTTAAAATTGTAGTTTGCGTGTGCGTTTGATATATTTTGAATGATTAAATTGGTCAGTTTTTTTGGGATATTTGTCAAGGTCAACTCAAGAATAGTGAACATTTTTCATTTAAATTTAAAGTTGGAAGAAAACGAGTTGGTGAAAGTTGGAGTAAATTACAAGGATAACGAAACTTGTTTATTTTGGGCAGAGGTTAGTGAAGGTGACTTAAATATTTTGATAGAGAAAGGGAAAGTTACGAGAATTGTAAAATAAAAGGCTGACATTTTCTTTTTTACAGAGTTAGATGCTGGAAGATCAGTTTAGTTAATTTAGCATTTAATGAGCAGCTGTATAGTTTATACGTTAAGTTGTAAGTGCTAACTGCTGGATTTACTGCACTGCCGGGTTTGATTTGGACAAGAATAAAGATTTATTACAGGTTAAAAACTGTTTACACTTGCAATTTATTCCCAATTTGCATTTAAATTTAGTATTTAGATTTCGTTAGTGTAGAGTGCGGCCACGGATTAAATTTAAAGTCGTTTTGGTTTATTGGTTAGGACAATTTTTCCGTAGAACTGCGTTATTACATTACGTTATACAGAAGTGCTTCCATTGTTGTGGCGTAGTTGCTGTTATTAACTGTTTCCTTTATAAATTTTATATAGATTAAGGTTTTAAGCATTTCGCTTTGACTTTCCTACTACAAATGAAACGCAGTGGTGCGTTACGGGTAAACTAAACAAATATTGTTGAATTGTATGCTCCAGCTTCGTCTTGGTATAATTTCAAAGGTAAATAGTTTTTAAAAGAATCTAGCCATAAGTGTCACTTTCGTTTTCTCTTTCTACTATTTATTTTGGTTAGATTGTTGGTCGCCGCTGTTCATTAGTTTTTATATTTGAATCTTAATGCGAGTATTCTTACTCTAACAACTAACATGATGCGTTGATTTTGACATCATTATAAGTTGTTAAGTGTAATTGTGACACTGCCCTTTGATGTCTCATCAATGACATGACCGCTCGTTCCTAAAACATTATTGGTGTATTATCAAATTAGCAGTACCATATCATAATCTACACTAGAGATTTAAGTCGCCGATTCTACATGTATTTTTTAAAGGTTAAACCTTATTTTGCCTTGTTTGCCGTCATGAAAACAGATTTTTATTTAATTGAAATGTGTGTAAAACATCGTCTATTTGTACTGTACCATTCAAAACGAATATTTTTTCCTCAATATTATGAAGATCCTGCTACAAAATGGACAGCATAAATGCAAACGCCGAACAAACACCCACTTCGTCTAAAGAATCGTTGCCGATCCTTGATGAATCCAGTAATTCTTCTGATGCCACCGCAAAGGATGGCACTCCACCTCATAACCTCATTGTAAAATGGAGTGGGAAGGAAATTGAAATCGAGGATATAAATGGGCTCAAGACTGTTCGTGATCTCAAGTTGATGATACAGTCGAAAACTGGAGTACAAGCAGACAGACAGAAACTTTTGAACCTAACATTTAAAGGTTAACTTATTCTCATTAAATCAATTAAGCCTGTATTTACAATTTAAATTTACTGAATGTTGAAATTTCTGGATAATATGATGTCTTGTAGGTAAACTAGCTCAGGATGACTGTGTTTTGGCTCACATGTCACTCAAACCTGGTCAGAAGTTAATGATGATGGGATCCTTGGAGAAGGACATACAAAATGTTGATATACCACCCGAAGAGAGACCTGACGTTAACAACGATTTGGATATTCCCGACGATGACGATGATGCGCTTGATAACCGAGAAGTTTACCTCAACAAAGTTGCCAGACGAGTTAAGGAGTACAAGATTAATGTGATAAACCCCCCTCGTCCTGATAAAAAACTGCTGGTGTTAGATATCGATTACACCCTGTTTGATCATCGTACAACGGCGGAAACCGCAGTGGAACTAATGCGCCCATTTCTACATGAATTTCTTACATGTGCTTATGGCGTAAGAGCGAATACATTTACTTATTATGCATGAATTATATATGGTCAAGATTCCATTCGAGATGCGAATTCAATGGACTGTTCAAGATTTCAAATCTGTTAAACCTAAGAAGCTTAAAAATTTTCCTATGGAAGGAGAAAACAGAATTTCTTTAGTAGCCTTTTGACGCATGCTGTGAGCACTTCGATCTAATCATTTCTGAGATAATATTTGCAGTGAATGTAATTAGGGTTGCTTTGAAATTCTATTATAACTTAATATGCAATATTATTTTATAGGATTACGACATTGCGATTTGGTCAGCAACTAGTATGAAGTGGATCGAAGAGAAAATGAGACTTTTAGGAGTGGCTAGCAACCCAGCGTACAAGATAGTTTTCTACTTGGATTACTTGGCAATGATATCTGTCCACACCCAAAAGTATGGCGTGATTGAGGTGAGTTGATTGATAACGAATCCCTACTGTTTGCTTCAACATCTTAGAATTGTTGGCAGCACCATTGCATTGATTTTTCATTAACGAATGATATTTTAGGTTAAACCACTGGGGGTAATTTGGGGACAATTTGACCAGTATTCGGCCAAAAATACTATCATGATTGACGATTTACGGCGGAACTTCTTAATGAATCCTCAATCTGGACTACGAATCCGACCTTTTCGATCAGCACATATAAACCGTCATTCTGATTGCGAATTGCTTAAAATAGGAGGTTATCTGAGGAAAATTGCGAAACTGGACGACTTCTCAAATTTAAATCATCGTAAATGGGAAAGTTACGGTGGGAAATCTCATTCTCATTCCAGCAAGCATAGACGATCCCAAAATAGCAACTCAAATACTAGCCCAGATGCTAAAAAGTAATTTTTATGATTTTGTTAAAAGTTGAATGAAGAAAATGATGAATGATTTCAATCCAGAGTGAGTTATCATGTGCATGTGGCTTGTTGAATGTGGTTAAGAAATGATATTATTAACTGCTTATTATTTATTAAGACTAATGAGACCTATTTTCAGATGTTATATATTACGTATTAACATATATAAGTGCTATAATGGCTATGAGTACTGCTTCTGTTGTACATACACCTCAAAACAAAGTATGATAAGTGAATACAGACATAATAAATCTTGTACAATTAATGCTCTATTTTGCTTTTTATATGATCGTCAATGAACATATAATGGAGTTACTACAAATAAAGAATGTTGAAAAACCTGGAATTTTTTATGTCTAATAATAATATTTGGCCACCATTCAGTTGTATTGGCGCTGCATGAAAACTGTGAAGCATGAAAAAATAAAGGTTGAGGAGTTCCCCAGCATACAACCGTCATATTTAGAAGAATTTTTAATTTTTTTTATTACATAATAATGAATAATGTGGTTTAACATATATACGATTTACAACTTTGATGGTACACACATACTCGAACATACAGTATTCTCATATATTTTTAAAAGTAAAATCTGTAAATTCTATCGCTACAAGCCTTTTTTTAATGCTGTTAATTTTAGCATTATATATGTCCTACATTTACTAGTAATATAATAAAACTACGCTACAATTTCAAAAAAAATCATTAGAGATTTAAGAATATAATGTTCTATAAATAAATCTGTTAAAACAATAGTTAATAACCGTTAACAAATATAGATTGATAAGATAAAGTTTTAAACTTGAGGTTTATTAGATAAACCTTGTCCATACAGGTGCAGCTTTTTTGAGAGAGAGACTCTTTATATTGATACTCGACGATCGACGGCGCACATGTTAATAGACAATGTAAGAATTTTTCTGAAACCAAAAAGTGGATTTCTTTTCGAAAGTTTACCAAAACGTAAAACTGTATTTCACTACACTACCACTGAAAACTTATCGTACGACACGTAGGACATAGAGTTGCCCTACCACATGACCTTGAATACAGTAAACTACATATTTACTTATCAATAACTACCTAAAAAGCAAAAGTTGTTTATGGAAAAGGGCAATAATACATTATATGATTAAAATATATTACAGAAATGGCGATCGCGCTCTTAAATATGTCCTGTAAATCAAGTAGTTATAAGACATGAAACATTGCAAACAAGTTCACTTTATACAATTTTATACCATTTTAGTCGTTACTGAACTGCAGAGATGGGTTCATTTGCATTTGCCGCAATTCTAATGGTAATTGTTGTATCCCCACCGGCCATGCTCATTGGCACACCTTCTGGCACTTCATCTCCAAGATCAGTCGATCCGCCATCCATTGATTCATCTTTTTGCAAATTCTTATCCGAGCAATTCATTTGATCATTCGCAGTGACCTTCTTAATAGTGGTTTCAGGGTGACGCAGGATTGCATCAAGACTTTGCATTTGCCCCTTTGGTGGTCCGCCATTTCCTACAATTGCGTGAACTCTGACGGGATTAAATTCAGCAGGCCTTCTCTTGGGCAAGACAACAAACTTTTTATTTCCAATGGTGCACACGCTTTGAGGATAGCGTTTTGTCATAGACACTGATCTGTCATGAGTCGGTGCATACACTGCTACTGCTGATGATTTGTTCGCCCCCGTGGCACCAGAAGTGAGTCTCAAAGTGGGAGTCTGATGGTGCGATGCAGGGACAGCCTTTGTAAATGTTCGTCCGCTCAATTTCGGGGGTGGTACAGCAACCCTAAATGCATTTGATTTCATCAGGTTTGGTACAGTCGGAATCACCTGTCGAGGTTTCGTTCCTCCCATTGTTGGTATGGGTAGCTTTCCACTGGGAAGTGTTTTTGGAGTTCCCATTGGTTGTAAATTAGGTACAGGAGGTGCCCCCGGTAGTCTTGGCAGATGAGTTATTGTTAAGTTCTTGCTAAGCTGTGGCATCGGTCTACTCGGTGCGGTGATACTAGGCGGTCGTCCTCTACCTCGTTTCATTACTTGATGCGCCCCCATCATTGGATTCGTGCTGTCTGAAGTCATCATTCTTTGACCAGGGTGCATATGCGTTGATGGAGATCTACCAGGGGGAGGATGCATTCCTCCTCTCGCTCTAATCATTCCTCTAGCTACTCCAACAGAAGAGGGGATCATCTTTTGAGGTAGTCTTGAATGACTTTCTTTAACAGCCATCGAAAGTACGACATCTCTCCCTGATGATGCCATGCGAACACCCCCATGAGGTATTGGTGCAAGTCCAGGTGGCGATCGTTTCATCTCACCGGGTTTTTTCAAAGCTAGAGACTTCGCAGCAGCTCCAGCCGGTCCTGACTTTACTTGCTGTTCGGTACAGTTCTGTAAAGAAACAAGGTGAAAATAATTAAAAGTTGAACATCAAGAAATTATCATTTATCTTTAAAATACAATATTTTACTTACGGAGCAATGATACTTAGCAAACGCCAAATTAGGTGGCAATCCTAAGCATTCTGCATGGAATAGACAAAGACAGCGAATGCATTGCAGATTAGGAACGGCTCCTTCCATGCCTGGGCATCTGATGGAGCAAGGAATCACAGTTCCTCCACGCTTGGAACTTCCAGCAGCAGTTCCTGGTTTCTGGTCCTCTTGAATGAGTGCTACATGTGCTGCCTTTTGAGCCAATTGCTTCTGACTCTCGACCAGTTGGTGCATGTTATCGACGTCAATCCTGGGATAAAAGTTGTAGAATCATTAGTACAAAAGTTTAAGTTTGCATATCTATACAACACCAAAAATGGTTTAGCATTTGCTCACCCTCCAGACTGACGTAACGCAGATATTTGAAACAGCGAGTCCTCTGCAATTTCCTTCATTGCCACTGAGTTAGATCCCGTCAAATCATCGTGACTTATACCAAGTTCGTTGAACTCGATGCCTTCGCAGATGTTACTAGAAGAATCTTCCATTCCTTTAGGATACTTTGGTGGGAGCATTCCCATCTGCATCAAACCCTTCGAACCTGAATTTCTGTAAATAAACGGGGAAAATCATTGTGAATTGGACGCTGATGAGTGATGAGTTGAAAACAGTAATAAATTATCAATTATATTATGATGTTAGCCTGCCATTTACCTCTTGTCATCTTGGATTTTTGACCGTTTACTTAGCAGTAACACTGCATCTGATGAGTACCGTTTTGGAGGCTGGATAGATCTCCGACTAGATACTCCTTTTACCGGTTCCTCATGCTTAATTATATCAGTAATATCCGGTGAAATTTTTGAAGATGAACTGGAGGCTCTGGATCCAGCTTTGCTAGTTTCTCCTTTAGTAGCAGAAATGATCTTACTCTTTGATGGAGCTGGCTTCGGAGGAGCTCTTGGAGGACTTTTACCATCGTAAGCCTTGCGAACAATCTCTTGCTCCGGGTTCGTGCTGATTCGAACCTTGGCGAAGGTGAAGTTATCAATTGTAAACGGAGAGTCGCCCAGATCAGAGAGATATTTTTCAACTTGTTTTGACGACCGAAATTTCGTTCCTTCCGGAGCATAATAGTATACGTCTCCTGTCTTTCGTCCAGTGGAGCCAGGTGACCTCATTACAACTTCTCGCTTCCATCCAGCATCAAGAACGGCTCGTAACATTTTCAATTTCTCATCTGAGAACATGTTCTCATCCTCAGTCAATAAAAACGGATGAGGGGCTCGCTTAGGTGACTGACTCGTACCGGCAGGCTTTTCAATCATATTCAGATAAATAAAATCCCCCACTACATTCGGCTTGGGAGGAAATTTAATTTTGATGACTCCCTTCATAGATTTTGCTACAGTTTCGACTTTCTTCTTCTGGCAGGCATTCATTTTCTGAACTATTGTGTATAATTTTGCAGACATGCTTTCTATAACTGGAAACAGTTGAAGTTCGTCATCTGTCGTAAAACATCTTAATGGTTGCTTCAGATTATCTTCAGTATCATATCCAATTGCAACGTTAATCAAGTACTCTTTGTCCGTTAACAGTGTGTCCAAATAATAGTTTCTTTCGTCTTCCACTTCTTCTTTGGGAGTGGCAGCTGCTGCAGAAGAACTTGTTGAATTTTGAGTTTCGGAAGCCGGCGCCGGCGCTGCAACATTTTCAGTAACATTATCATCTGCAGGTGGTAAGTTTTCAGACTGTGTTTTCACGGTTTCAACATTTACTTCAGCTGGAATATCTGCAGGCTCTTCGGGTTGTTCGGGTTCCTCAGGTGTTGCTGCCACCTGAGGTTCCTGCTGCACATCTTCGGATTCTTCTTGATCCATTGGCTCAGATACCTCATTTTCAACTATATCATTAGTTTCAGGTACTGGTTCGCTTTCTTGCTGCTGCTGCTGCTGCTGCTGGGAAGACTGACGGGAGGCTCGTGCTTTTGCTGCACGTGCAGCGGCAGATCGCTTTTTCCTCGGCATTTTGTCTCTGAACGCTGATAATCTATAAACGCGAATGATATAATATTTTAGCGTTATGAGGATCCTTCTTTCACTCACAATTTTCTTAAAAAACCTATGGTTGACGTTTTAAAGTCATCACTTACCAGGGAATATTAGTGCAGTCTGTAGTAGTGCGTCGACGAATGCAGATGATTTACATAAGGATAACTGGTTGTCTGAAAAAAAAGATAACTTCAATTACTCAAGTAACAAAAGCAAGTCTTTGTAGGAGACAAAGCGAAAAGTTAGTACCTTTTGTAAGAGTGAAAACCAACCTTAGTTATTTGAAGAATTTCAGTTGAATTCTGCGATACTTGTTCCAGAATAGAATCCAGTTGCTCCAAACTATTTACTAGAAAAAATGGAAAGGGAAGTTCTAATTGGGTATGGTATCCCTTGATTCTTTCTACTATTTTACTCTAATCTAATTTGGTACTACTTTCTTACTTAATTTGTTCAAAATTAGGTCGATGATTGTCCAAGATACAATATTACAATTTGGCAACAAAGACTAAATCAAATCGTAGATCATACAATCAATCAACCGACAGACAATTAGACTATCCTTAATTATATGCACTTGGCACAAAACACAATGCTTTCTAATTTTCTAACCTCTTTTAACAAAAGTTTATGTAGCAAACGCCACCTTTACTATTTTATAACTTCCTGATACAAAAACTATTCAAGATATTCTATCAAATACAACTAAAAACTTCAAATATTGCTGTCAAAAGGTTCCCCTTAGTCTCAAACAACAACCAAATTCAAAGTTAAATATGGAGGAAGTGTGTCGTCAAAACATTTAATTTAAATATCACGAAACTTTTTAAATGTATTCTCATGATAAGTACACGTAGTACTGTTTGTAATTATTTATATTCAAGCAAAAGTACAATAATGGCAGCTACGTGAACTTTCCTTGTATTATCTCTACAGAGCCACCATTATCTTATGCATATATTATATGCATATCGTAAAAATAGTTAAAAGGTTATGTTCTGCTCAAGTCATTTATAATTATCCCTATTTTTTATTGTATTTCTGCGTTGTTGATAGTTTTGGTAGTCAAGTTGGTGGTACTGTTGAGGTTGAATTGAATGAGGTGTCGGCAAAGAACGACGACAAGAGCTTGTCCCCCTTCCGTCTCCTCTTCCTTTATCCTTGACTGTTGCTTATTTAAATGCGCTTGCACTTTACACTACTACGATTAATGACGACGATACATTATATTTTTATAACTTTCAATGCATACTTGTCGTGCCTTCTTTTTAACAGTGCTCCAAACTACTATCCTGTCGTGTATTAAATAAACTAAATAGGATTCTTTATTTTTTTCGAAACTCAGAACTCACTTTTGCTAACCACAGAATACAAGCAACTTGAACAGAACAGCAACTACTTTTATTGCTCCTTGTTCCTCGCCATTATTATAATAGTTTAGTCTTCTCTCACTCTTCTCTCTCCTTTCCTTTCATTGTGCATCATGGTTTTAATGGTTGTAGAAGTTTTACTTTACTAAAGCAGCAATAGGCAGAGAAGATGAGGGTATAAACTAAACATTACACTGTTGAAAAAAGTGTGGGACCCGGGATGATGGTGATGGAGCCCGATAACACACGAGCACACGACGATAATGCTTCTTCAATTCCTACAAAGCTTTTCCATAATAATAAATTGTTGTTTGTAGTAATGTTTCTATTCCTAAATACAGCAAGAGCATGGGGTAAATCCTTGTGTAGTTTGTATTTAGAATTTTGCAGTAAACGAACAAACGAGTAAAAAGGGGTTGGCTTAATTCTCCTTGTTGTTTTTTATCAAATTCTCTCGTCTCGTCATGCTGTTTGTAAGTTTCCTTCAGAGCATGAGGCTGCTCCGGCTGCTATTCTCACACAAGTATTTATCCTCCATCCAGAGAAGAGATCACTATGTCCTCAAGTAAAGCACTGCTGCCAGGCTGCCAGTGCTGCCTTTTACTCTGATCAAGTTTGAGTTTAGAATAGTAACGAACAAAGCAAACGCAACACGCAATGCTGTTTTGTCTAGTTGCACAACAGACAGTAGTACTTGTGCCAACTTTAACAATGTTTTGAGTCACAAGCATTGCCGAGTACAGTGAAGGTCCGGTTCAGGAATATCTTCATCTCAGAAATGTATAAACGATAATGGTGGTGGTGGTGGGACGCTTGGGTTTTTAACAAAATATGGTATTGGAGAGAGGGGGGAACAAATGGTGAGGGTATGGTGGAGTGGCAACAAGGGCAATAATAATGAGGAATGAAGATGATGATGATGATTTTGTGTTAAATCTTCAACGATTCCCCAACACCGATCGTAATAAAATAATGGCTTTCCATTTACTTTTCCATGTCATGTATAATGTACGTGCTTGTTGTAGAGGTCGTCTCTTGGTATGTAAACGGTGGTGATGAATCGTCCTTTAGTAAAGCTGGCTTCGAGATCGGGCTTCTTCTGCTCTTTGCTCAGATACTCTCCAACTCTTTTAAAATATTATTTTGTAAGCATTTTCCTCTTAACTGCGCGTCTGTAGTAGTTATACAAGCAGAGATGAGTAGTACTGTTTTGTCTATCTTCTTTCCAGCAAAAGCTTGCATGTAAATTAAACATTTTACTTTGAACTTAACAGAAATTATTAACAACCTACATGAGACATGAACTAGTATTAAAAGGAGATAAGGTCTTCTAAATTGTACAATGTATTTTTTCTTTCTCTTCTTCAGCGAAAATCCTTTTGAACGATGTAATTCTGATGTTAAAGTCAGTTTATATGCAAACATATTCTTTATCAATTGCATAATCAAACTTGGCTCCGAGTTTCCAGGAAATCGTGACATTAGAGATTATCTTGACTTTTAAATGAAAAAATCGATGGCGTCGCGTCGTTGTTTGTTTTCACTTGGGATTCTTCGTCTTCGCCTTAAATATTGCTTAATTTTCAGAATATTTCATAATCTCAATTCGTGGAAGAAATCAGCGATCGCTGGGAAGTGGTTGGCTTCAGAATTATTACACTGTATTTTGGATATCATTAAACATGGCTTGCCAATCACAATATCACAATAGATCATGTACCGACGGAAGCTGTTCGAACGGCGATGACAAAATTTAGATTAGAGCTGACTATAGGTGAATAAGCTCATAATTTATATCTACGGAGTGTAACGTGTGACGTGACGCTGATGGAGTACCATCTTCATACGGTGTACGTATTAGGTGAAAGACGATCTTTTGCCACCACTAAATTCCTAATAAATAAATTAAAAGCAAAATTAAAATAAGTTCGGTTCCAAGAGAAAGAAATGATAAACAATTAAAGCAAGAATAAAAATAAAATCTAGTAATTGTAAAGTTATTCATACGGTTTGTAATCTGTCATGGGATCTTCTACCTTCTCTATATCTGCATTTTTGGAACTTCGGCATCAAAGCGCGGTAAAGCATTAATAAAGTTAAAGGTAGCGGTTGTAGGTTCGAAAAGCTGTGAATAATAAAGCGACAACTTCATGAAATGCTTCCTACATCAAGTCATTCGGGTTAAATTAAGGTTAATACACTGCCTTCAAAAACAGTCAGCAGTAAATATTACTGCGTTGCAATAATGAAAATGCATACAACGAAAATTGGAATCTTGGGTCAAAATTTCAAGTTTCCTATAGAACTTAACCTAACATAAAATGTCCAATGTACAAATGTAAATATAATGACATAAAAATTTAGCCAGTAAACCTATTTGTTACCGTTCTCTCAGGCCGTGTCAACTGTCTGTTTATGACACAGCGCATATCCTGTCCCGAGTCCCGATTCGAGTTCAACTTACAACTCTCTACTCACTGCTCGCTGGACACTGCGCAGTAACCCTCCATCCTCCGTTTTCATAATCGTCTACTCTTGATGAAAGTTACGGGAACTAGTAGAAAGGTCAATGTCAAAGAAAAAGAAATGAATAAAACTAATTTTCAATCACGGTTTAACTAATTGCTACAACATAATATAATACTAATTAAGAAAGATTCAAGCTTAGAAGTAAACAGTTAATATCTAAAAGCAATATTGCCTGAGCTCTGAAAGCAAAATTCATGTAATAGATTCTAGTTCAACAATTCAAGCTACCAGATCTAATTTCTAAAAGAAACTAGATACTATATGGATCCGACGTCCGAGGGAAAAAAATCAAATAGCAACAAGCAATTAAAATTAAATTATTTGTAAAACATTGATAAAGTAAGCACTTTCCATATGGTCTCAAACTCCAAACCAAGTATACAAAGTAGTTCAAGTTCCATTTTCCAACGGTCAATTATCAGCAATAAAAACGAGGTAGCATATTGTCCTCTTAAGCCTGATGTAGTATTTACTTTATGTTTATGTTTATGCTATGTTAAATTTAATGCCTTGTTCCTTGTTAGTGCGATCGAAATTTAAAACGTTGATTCTTTGTTACTTAACATGAAATGTGGCGGTCTCACAGTCGTCAATGCAGTATTCCAAAACTAAAAGCACACACTGCTCTTCACTTTTATGCGAGATGAATGCATGCATTATTGCTTCGGGTTCGGATGATGGGATGGAGGAGAATAGATGCAAAATGCAATTCACCATTTAAAGGAGCAGCACAGAGACAATGAGACAATAGCTTTTCTTTCTCTGCTTTTTAGGGTCGCCTCAAACGCGGCGGCGGCGTGGTACTCTGTGGCTACTAACTTTCGTTTCAGACACTAGAGCTAGCTACTGTTATGTCCTCTAAATATGAACAGTTTATAGATGAAGATGAAATTATGATGATACATGATATGATGAGCAGTGGGCAGCTATAACGGAGAAAGTAAAATGAATTGAAATGATAACAATTAAAACATTGTTCCATTGTTATGAGGTGAGTTGTGCTTGTGCTAGCTGTTTATGTTACCAAAACATATTCATTCACCTATTTCGCTCTGTCCGAAGTCCGAACCCTTGCTTGCTGTTTATGTGTAATAAAGACTTGTTAAGAATTACTATATTTAGCATCTACTGGGCGGTATTTACGCTAACTTTATTGTCAAAATTGTATTGAAGCTGGATGTTGATTGTGCACAGATTTTTCATTATTTCGATTTCCTGAGCTTTATCGCATACCTTACCATCTTACTGGACCGAATCACCAGTTTGTTTTTAAAAGACTGTTCTCTTTATTATGTTTTATATTTGTTTTAGCACATTTGGGATTTTGGAACATCAGAAACCACAGCCCATCAAAATTAAATCAAATTTAAGTACACATATTATTGATTAAAGTGGGCACACAGAGGGTAAATACCTGCATTTCAAATTTTATTTCGATATTAATTAGAAATTCCATTGTTGCATTTTTTCATTCAAAATTCATAAAATAAAGGAACTTATTTAAATATGATTTGCATTCAAGTCTGACTATTTCCATTATGATTCAATTATTTTGTAATGTTCATCTAAAATGCTTGACGTTTCCATGAGAACTTGAATTTGCAATATCATGTAAATTGGAATTGGAAATGTATGTAAATAATTTAAATGTGGTATGTAAACAGGCAATGTTGAAGGTTAAAATAGATCAAGTTAATGCAGAGATCAGAAAGTACGCGAAGCTCTACTTTTAAGTTTTAACTTTTAGTTTAGTCACTTCAACTTCTTGTTGCGGAATCAACTTGACCTTGACACACATCTAGTAAAGGAATCAATACATTTCAAGGTTTAACTAAATTATACTGTGTTGCATATGAACGTACAGAGCACAGACAAAACAGTCACATCAGCAATATCAGGAAGAAACGGATTCATCAATAATTGACTAGCATTAACTAGGTTGTAGCTATTGATTTATTCTGCACTTCTGCAAAAGCGATGCTGGTAGAATAGCTTGCAAGTATCCACAGCCACACAAGGTTGGATATGCAAAACCGAGAAAGTTTTGGCAATTCATAAAAAATCCTAGGATGAGTATAGAAGCATTTAAAATAAGATAAAGCAACCTCTGGCTATTTATTTGACCTCAAATATTTTGAAATAATATGTTTTGTTATTACATTCATTGCCCGTTTTATGCCTGGATAGGGGCATGGGTTCTCAAATGACACTTAAAATTCGTTGTAATTCATGTAATAATGTGCCAAATACAATGTTTCCTTTGTTGATTAGATCGAAAAATAAATAAACCTGATGAAAATGGAGTAATAGTAATATTAATTAAAGAATTAGTGCATGATGTATATATAGTAAGTGTTGAAATCGGAAACATGATGATTTTCAAATTAAACAGATTAAATAGATTGGTGATTGGTTGGTGTGAATAAAGGCAAGTGTCAATCTTGCAATACGAATGACAAATTACAATGATAGTAATAGCAAATAATATTTAATAGTTGAAATGGTTAGCATTTTGATGCTTATTTACTTTCGATTTTTTATTTAGAATGTTGTTTATTCGTAACAAGTTAAATAAATAAAACACAAAACAGCACATCTCTGTTTATATTATATGTAAATTCAGAAGACCAGAAGAAATGAAATTGGAATTTCTACGTAAGTACTTTTTATTAGCTTGATGTTTTCCTCTTACTCTTACCATGCCTATGCAGATAGAAATGGAGCATACTATTTAATTCCCTCTACAAAAATAAATATTTCGCACAATTTTGATTAAGTTCATTCATGTTTCATGTTCATTCGATTCAATATTAATTAAAATTGAATAAAAGACATGTAGTTTGAAGCAGTGCGTATTGAAATTAAAACGCATATGTGAAGGGCATATTAGAGCAAAACTCCATGCTAGCCCGCCACCGAGTACTCTGATCAGGGAGAAAATTGGAACAGTTAACGTTGCATTGCAGACACATATTCACAGCTCCAAATCTTCATCATAAACGATGGGCGCCCTCCTATCATCGTGACCCCCTTTGTTAGATTGGTTGGCAGCAATATTTGTCCAGTGAGCAGATACTGATGACTCGTTAAGTACTTGGTGAATACTGGGCTGACGACGGGCAAATTGAACATCAAATGAGACATCGTTATGAGTGCTACCATTAACCTGTCAAAGAAAATAAACTCGGTAATGATTGAATAGTTTATAGAATGACGCTTCACGAAAACTATGAAATTCCTAAATGTGGTTTAAATATGAATAGCCAGGTTACCTCAAGAATAGCACGCTCGGCGATTTCTGTTGTTTCAAAAGTAACGAATCCAACATTTGCCGAATGAATATTTACTTTCACTATTTTTCCGTGTTCTGAAAACACTGACTTCAAAATGTCTTCAGTTAAATCTTGAGCTCCGACAAAGATTGTTGGACCACGTTTTGGTTGATTTTGAGCTTTAGGCGCCCGAGGTGGTGGTGGTGGATCTGGAAATGTTTCTTTGGGTGGAACAAAAACATGTTTTGGAGCAGGTGGTTTCACCGGAGGTTCCTCACTGGGAGTTCCGTGACTATATTTGGGGGCAGGGGTAGCAAATTTCTTGGAATCCGAAGGTCCATCTTTATCTCCCCCGTGTGGAGTAAATGGTTCGAAATGAGGCTCAGCGTGGTAGCTAGATGCATAACCGGGAGTCATACCGCCGTGCCCCTCTGTTCGACCAGTAGAAGATAACTTCCTTTCCAGAATTCTGGACCTTTTGAAAACCGTCTTCTCAATGGTTGGCTTTGTGGGTATGGATACTTTGCCAGATAAAATTAATTTCCTCGCCAGTTCTTTAGCATCCTTTGGATCCAGAGGTCTTTTTAAAGGGTTGACTTTCTCTGGTTCAGGCTTTGGGGCCTTCATTTCCTGCAAGGCCTTTTTCTAAAATATTGAAAAGAAAATGTCAAAGATTGTGGTTGTCGTTAGTCAATATAATGGAGGCAATAGAGGTAGGCATTTGCATCTGTAAAAATGTGTATACCTTCTTTCGAAGAATAGCATATTTATCCTTAAGTAAAAGCTCCTCATTCGTTAATGTCGTGGGAAAATGTAAGTAAACCATTTCGTGACTTTCACTTTAAACTGTTCTTTTAAAAACTAATTATTTCGTCAAGATAGTTTAAAAAATATTACAGTTATGCACAGTCAACAGTGGCTTTCAAAGCCTGCGTATGTAAAACAGCTTTTGAAACTAAGATTCAAGCCATCATGGCTAAACAGTTTCTGAGTGAAAGTTTCCCTCGTGAAACGACGAGACAAGTCACCGGAAAAGTTTACTTTTCACTTTTCAGTGCTGCTGTGGTTGTTATTCTGCTCTGCGTGCAATTTTGACATTGCCGTTTGTGTATTTTGCGTTGTTTACCTTCTAAATGCATTGCAGGATATCCCAATCCCAATCCAATACATGGAACGTAGCATTATTGCATGCGCTCGTTTCTCTATGAAATCCTTGTGTGGGGTCTTTTGATAAAGGCCGCTAGTCCGGTGTAAATACCACACAGAAGTAGCAAGGAAATGGAGATTACGTTCGCGTTCGGGAAAATGAAAGAAGACAAATGAAATATAGTGAAGTGTTTTTGTCTTTCCACTTTTCCAACGGAATCCCGTTTGATTTATTGTTTGTACTTGTTCTATGTCATTCATTAGCTGATTAGCTGTTAGCTGAGTGACCAATTTCAAGTCCGGTTGATTGTGAATATTACCTGTTGAACACGGTCGAAGTTATGATTGTGAAATAGTCATTTGTTAATTGGGCGGTTGATTATTTATGTTTTTGTTATCATTTGGAATTGTTCGAGAATCAACTGAAACCATAGATCATAGATAGGATAACTATTATGTGGGGTTAATCTGTATGACAAATTATACTAGGAAGGCTATTCAGCTGGTTGACTGATTCAAGGTTCTTAATACAAGTACCGCTAACCGTCGGATTATCTTTTGAAGTGGAAGTTTCCTAGTGGCAGTTAATACAGGGTAAAATGAGTACCACTGACGGCTCGGAGGTGGTGAGAGCGTAAGTTAATGTTCGAAAGCTGAGAAGCTTTTAATTTGTATTATATTTTTAACTTAATGTTGTATATAGACGTAATTACGAATGGCAAATAATTTTTGCATAAATTGGCACGAACGTCATTATCGGAATTATCTCATTTTTTATGTATTCAAATAGGAGTACACAACATCTCTGGAATTTGCTACAGGGAAGAATCATACTGTTATCGGAAGATGTTGTGAGTGAAGAGTTGCGTGACAATTTGGATAGAATTGTTGCCGGTTTAACTTACTATGCTGCTTATGAAGAAGAGGAAGAAGGAGAGAAAACAATATCGTTTCCAACAGCACCTAGTTTCTTTCGGTCGGTACTGTCAGATGATAAGGATAAAAGTAAAAAATCTGCTGACGGAGCGTCAACTTCTCTGGATTCGAAAGGAAAGTCGAAACCTGATGTATCACCATTTGATTTGGTTCGAAAAGCGGTTGCTCAAAAACTGGTATGTAAATTTTTCGTATGAATATGATATGTTAGAATTAGATGCTCATATGAAGTTGGAAATGTACATCTTTAATAATTTGCTTTGCTTTTTAGAATCTTTCCCTTAATGTGGCAACGGAGTTACTAGTTGGATACATGATGTATGAGTACAAAGGTTCGAGCACTTCCTATGATGAAATAGCGGACTCTCAAATGTCTTTCAATATGTTTTTGAAAGACTTAACTGCGTACTACAAAAAGGAGCGGTTTTGTCTTCTTTTATGTGCGCAAGCAATTCTTGCTGATATGGGCGACGAAGAATATCGCTTTTTCGTAAGTAAACTGATGTGCTCTATTCAAAAACAAAAATAACATTACAAAATGAAGTACTGAAAATATATAATTGTGTCGACGGAAAATTGTGTATTCGCAGAGTATCATCGAGTCCATCCGTTCGATGATAACATATAAGAAATGGTGCTGGGGATTGCTTCGGTCCTTTGTTCTCGCTCAAGATGAGATGGAGACTATCGAGATTTTGCATAGTCTTCTTTTGCTTATGTACAAAATACCAAACGAAACTATACCTGAATTCTTCACGTACTTCACCAAATCAGGCTTTGATAATCTACGAAAGACTGAACGAATGAGGATGGCAGAAGGAGGAGCTGTGTATGCGGCCCTGGTAGTATCTGGAATAACAGACTGCTGTAATGGCGTTTTCCCATTGGACTTTAGTACGATTATAACAGACTTCCTGTCAAAAAATTTTGATAACTTACTTCTCAACCCATACAACATTGCACCAGTATTTGCTGCGTACGAAATTTTTTGCAAGGAAAGTCCTGAAATTACACAATGTATGAAAACTGTTGCGTGTAATCCTACAGTCACCTTCCGTGCAATGCTTAATTTAAGTGAGCATTATGGGAAACATTCGTTATATGATGTAAGTCTTTCCCTATCCAGAATACAAGATAAAATTATTGTTGGTTAAGTTATTTAATAACTTTAAATTGGTTTGTTTGTGTCTTGTTAGCGGCATTCCCTTTCAGTGGTAATATCTGCAAGTATATTTGAGGCGTTTGAGGTTTTATTGGTAGGCTATGACTCGAACCATTTTGGGACCAATCGTCAAGCATTTCTTATCTTTTCCAATATACTACAACATGTAAGGATTTACCCTCTCATATATTGTACAGTGAAAGGCTAAATACATTCCGATTTCTCCTTTTATAATATTGTATTATATTACTGATTTGATTATTGCAGAATCTCGTGGCGGAAAGTTTTCTGTGCAGCACACCTCTAGCTTTAACTGCACTTTACACTGATGCAACAACATTATTTCCTGTTGACATTCCCAGTACTCTCCATTTATGGAAAAGTATGTGCATGTCAGTAAGGAGCGTTGACCTTTGTAATATGGTAAGATTATTTTGTAGTTTTTAAGAGAATCGAATATTTATGAATATATTAACTGTACATGAGGGAAATTTTTTTTTGAGTAACTTTTAGATTGTCAAAAGTGTGGCTAAGATGAATGCAGTTGCAGAAGAAATTTGTAATGAGAACTCCAGCTTCATCAAACGTATTGGCAGTTACAAGGTGATAAACACTAAGACGCGTCTAATATATGGTCAGCCACTGGAAGCTGGCATTACTGGTAATCTAAATGAGACTGGAGAGGAACCTTGTGTAGTTTGGGAGCTTCCGCCGACAATGCCTATGTCAGCATTCGAAGTGCTGCGTTGTATAACACAACCTATTGCTGATCAGTTGCTGGAACTGAAGGCTGATAACGCCATACCTGAAACCTTTGGTGCTTTTGATTATTCGGCGAAAGATTTGCATGCGACTGCAAGCTTTATTATGCAGTTTTGGAAGTCTACCAACGAACAAGTTCCCGAATTAACCAATCTAGTGTATCCCGCTTGTATTGTGATGGAAATGTATGACTGAAAAAAAAATATATTTAAAATTATTCGAATCTATTCGAATTTGAAAATGCTTTTATGTTTTGCGGTGGTAAACGTTTATTTTTGTGTTTTAAGCATGCTTAAATACAAGAATGATGCAGAGGAGAGAGTACAGCTTGTTCAAGATTTGCTGGGCATTGTCACGTCAGTCAATGAGTTTGGTGAAGAAATTTCGCTGTTCAACTACATCTACGACGTCATACCGGGTGGTGATTCAGTCAGCGTTGTTGAAGATCTCGTTCTAGGACGTGAAAGTGTTTCAGCAACGAGGTGTGAAGCTACGTTGAGCTTTCTCAATATGATCAATTCATTTGCTGAGGTAATTCAAATTGATTTCTTTGACTAAACTTTGCAAAAATGCCAACAGTTAAGAATCAAATCCAAATAATTAAATCTTTTCTTTGGTGAACAGAATGATAAGTGCTGGAAACAGGGATCCACATCTGTGTTTCAAGGAAAATTTCTCAAATCTATCGGTTTCATTGCGGAAAATATTCTAACGTCATGTGCCACTTGGAGGGTTGAAAATGAGGGAATCCGTCTTGAGGTTTTTCTCAAGTGCCTCCAAATATTTATACAAATATATAGTTTGAAGGAACAAGAGTGGCACAACTTAAAACGGGAGTGCCTTAGATTCTTAGTCACGCCAACTAGCTGCCTCATAGAAGCGTTAAAGATAGGTATGCATTTAAAAATATAACTGAATAGTTATATCATGAAAAATTATTCATTGTTTGAAACGACCTTTCCAGAGGAATCCAAATTGCAACTTTCCATCATTAAGCCAACACAAGACACCAAGTTATTAACAACTGTGATGTGTACAGCATTGAGACTACTTTTGCGGTTAATACGATTTGAGCATAGACTATTCAAGGTATATATTATTTTCTGTTCTGTTATATAACTTATAAAATTTAATCATTACATAAATACCTACAATTACCTTGATGTGGCGTTTTCACCTTTCCTTGCAGCATGTAAATGAGATCTTGGATGGCATGCTTATCAGAATATTAGGACGGCTATTTCGCCATAGACTGATTCCCACAATACCTACCTTGACCATGAAGATCTTTAAGGAAGTTGCGGAACACACCAACCTTTCTTTATTAGCTTGCTTTGGCAACGACGAGGCAGCATTTAGAGACGTCATCATTCAACGCCTTGAATTCACCTCTGAAGATATTAATTTAAAGATAGCCGTGCTGGACTTCCTAACAATCATATCGCAGACTCAAGTTGGAATTATTGAATGTTTCTTTGCTGATGGTGTTTTGGAAACTAGCATCATTGATCTCATGCAAACGGTTTGATTATTAAGGATTATAGGCAATATATATCTCATTACCATGCTACATTTTTTTGCTTGAGTAAGTAAAGGGATGAATTATTTTATTCTTTGCAGAATGAAGACCTTGCGGTCTCTTCTTTGCGTTTCTTCCGTTCGCTTTTTCGTCAATCGCTGCCTCTACCAAAATCAAGGGATGACTTTTGGCGTCATATAATGACTCCCATCAATAATGTTAAACAGTAAGCATTTGGTTTGTAGTTAATTTTCCGTGCACTCTTGTATTTAGCTATATTATATTAAACTTTGTTGCTTTCAACAGGGGCAGTCGGCTTGACATCATCACTGCCACTCTTCATATTCTTACTTTTGAGCTTTATTTAAATGGGGTATCCGATTCCAACTTTAGTAGAGAGCTGGAAAGATTTCTGAAGTCAGAGCAATTTGAATTTGTAGTGGAGGTTAGATTTCCCTTTCATCCAATTTTTACAAATAGAAAATTATATGTGATGAAGAATCCAAAGAACAACGTTTTATTCTTCAATCGTAGATTGTTGTAAACGCCTCGACGGAAGAAGCCACAAAAAGTCTTGCATCCGTAAAGCACTTTTTTACTTTACTACTTGGTCGACCTGAACTGGCGCGGCTCGTGAGCAGGGAAACACTAAATAGTTTGCAAGGAGTGACGTTGAAGAGCTTTTGGAAAGCTAGTCCTAAAGAGGATGTATTGTTGAGTTCAACACTTGCCGAATTGACAACAGTTTTAACAACTTCTTTATCTGCTAGTGGTGCTTTTATATCGGAATTAGTTACGAAGCTGATCGAGCCGTTTAGTGACCACTCAGTGGGCACCCAACTTGCTTTACTCTGTTTACTTAACAAATGCTACACCTACTGTGAAGAAGATCTCAGAGATGGGGAAATCGAGAACACATTTCGAATTATTAAGCGAGTTTTTGACACATCCACAAAATACCTAGAGGAAAAAGAAGAATCCCAGCATATCAATGCAGTCCTTAACGTTTGCTGCGCCATAATCACCACGATCATTGAAAAGCAGCATATTGATGCTTGGGGTGCGATTATGAGTAAAGTGTTAATTCCGGGAGGGCTAATTCTTATCGCAAATGTAGGAATAAATGTAAGTAGATTATTCTCAAAAATCTTGTCTATGTTTATACCAGTGTAAAACTACAATGATTTTTCTTACGCTATTATTGATTTTTTATTGTTAATCATAGAAAAAGAAATCTTCCAATGTCGTGGCAAACTGTTTGGCTGTTTTGGTAACATTAGCGGAACATCCATTTGGTTGCACTTTAGTCCCAATTAATGGCATCTCGAAGAGTTTGTACGCTCATTTGTACAAATTCACGGAAGATGTTTTTGAGGAAACATGGATGAATGTTTTCTTGCTCTGCCTAAACTTGAACTCAAAATTGCTTGGGACGCTGAAACACATTTACTTAGATGAGGCTCTTGCTTTCTGGGGACAATACAGTGGATTTCTTAACCATAAGATCACTCTCATGGCTGATCTCACGGAACTTTGTGTGGGAATAGATGATACCGAGAAGGGATACAACGACATGAAAGCAATACTTCAAACTAGTGCATTTGTTCTCAGTGATATCAACACCCTGGTGCCGTTTTTAGAAAATTGGCAGGCGCTGCAACCGTCCGAGGTGTTCAAAGCAATTGTAAGTAACGAAATTACCTTCAGCTGAATGCATTGCTTTTGCTTGTTGTTTGATTTTTTTTAAATATGATTTTGTTTGCTGTATATACCATTAGAGAGGGGTATTTTACATCCTCCAAGAAATTTGCGGTCTTCTTCAGCAACCGTACTTGTTGCAGTCATCGGTAGGACAAAAACCAAAGCAAAGTTGTACGGAACCCAAGTTGTCACCGAAACATGCTGAAATGCAATCAAAGTAAGCAAGTTTAAAAACTTGTTTCTCCATTTTCGTCATAGGCTGCTTACAAAAGTGCCATCAAATAATATTTTTATTTTATATTTTTTAAATCTTGTCAGGTTATGGGATATCTGTGACATCTCTTTGCAAATTTTTGTCGGATTGAAATCGAAAGACGAAGAATTTTTCGACAAACCAACACTTGTTCCCACCTTATTCCAAGTTGGTCAACTAAGTATCAAAGCCTTAGGAAAATCTGACAGAAAGCTTCAACCGGGTGTTGGTATGACATCGCGCCTTACTTCTATTCTTGAAAAGGTTATGGTAATAACCCATCTCAACGTCATGCCTGTTCTCGATGATCCGACCCAGGACCCTAAGTTTAAAGTCAATTTCCGACGAGAATTGTGCACTGAAGTGGTAAGCTATTATTTTCCAAACGCATATGAGATGAGAATATTTGCTTAGTATAGTAATATTGGCTACAAATAATCTACGCAATTTTGTTTAGACATCCCTCTGCGATGGAGTCCGAAGACTCAACTTCCCGAAGAACGACTTTATACTGATTCTGTGTTCTAAACTTGAGGCTAAATTCAAGTAAGATTTTTTTTGTAAAAGCCATGCTGGCTTGCTTGCATGGTTTATTATAAGTAGCGGAAGTAATTGGTCTCGTAATCTCCAAGACTAAAAAGACAACAACGTACTGACTAACAAACGAAAGCTCTCCTGGACTAGTGTAGAAAAGTTGGAATGGGGAAATGGGGAATAAGAAATAGGTGGATGTTCAGGTGGTCGAAACAAAACGCTTAAAGTGGTTACATTGTCCACTTGTGTGAAAGATGCATTTATTTAACTTTATTTTGTAAATATGTAAATAACTGGTCTGTAAGTGTCAATTGACACATATTACTATTTTTGAATTGATTATCAATGTCAATTCATGTAAAATTGTATATAAAATCATATTTTTGTAATTATTTTTGTAACTATTGTTATTAGAGGTAAACTTCGTAATTAACACTGCCACAGTTGCCATTTAACGTATCAATGTCATTATTATAACTTGATGCATGATGCAAGTTTGCTTAAAACAGCAGTAATGCCTCTGGGCTATTTATGTATAATCCGTCATGCCACGAGTTGACGATTTCTAATACTTGCTTTCAATGTGTAATCGCCATTTGTAAATGCTTTTGAAGTCCAGAGATTGCTAGTAATAATCAAAGCATGCCAATTGCTAAGATTATTTGTGCAAATAAATTAGCGTAAATGTTTGTACATGTACATAGCGTTTGAACGGTATAGACGGTATACTGTTACCAGAGTAGTCCATTTATCGTTGTTGTGATAAAAATGGGAATACTGGGCATCCAATTATTCCCTAGAGTTCTATTTGTACATCTGAGTGTTACTCAGAAACTGACAAAAAACGAGAACCGAGGTAAGATAACGTTACCCTTCAAACCTCAAAACAATTACTTCCACTACTTAATTTATAGCAAATGGAATCAGGACTGTATGTTGGCACTGCGGCCACTTCCGCCATTTTTTAAGCGCAAATCTCGGCTCTACCATATTAATTAAATCATTGTATTGTAATGAAATTAAATTATATTTGAAATGTTTATGTACGAAATAAAATTAAATGTTGCTACTTCAAAACCTGTCATAAAATAAAAATAAAATAAAAACTTTAATTCATTATAAATTACTCGTCTCCGAAGGATACAACATAAAAATGAATCTAGCTAGATGTTAAGCAAAGACCACTGTTGACTGTACATTGCATACGCAAATACACTATATACATACTTTTATACATTGCTTGTTACATTCAATTAAATTTAACAACGATAAATATAAATTGCATCGTATAGGATTGCATGATCATAAGTTCAGTTGCCCCTTGTCTGTACTTTCTTTCTCGGATCCTCAGTCTCATCAATTTTCATTGTGTCCTCCGATCACCATCATGATTTATTCCCGTTCTATATCCCTGCCTTAACCTATATCCCTTTCACTCTTGTGCTTTTCACTTTCTTTCTTTTCTACACTTCTGCTCAAGAGTAAGAGTGCAGAGAACAGAATGGATCAACTTGATAAAAAGACCAAGTTCTTTTGTCTTTGTCGTTCATAATCATAAAGCTTACCTACCTACATGCATGTACTTCAACTTCACACTTTTAGGTTTGCATACAAGTTCAAGTGTTAGCGTCAACATCATTCTGAAGCCTGCAGAGAGGATCATACAGAAAAAATACTGATCCATTCTTCTTCTATACTTAATACTTATCATTCGTTAAAAAATATTTTTAAATATTTTCAGCTATTTCTAACAAAGGAGGCCTTGCGAAATTAAAAGTCGAAGACGACACTTGTGACTTGGCATGCATTTGTACTATTTGTAGTACTCTTTTGCATCTGTGTTTGATTTTTAATGCAGGAAAACATCCGCATGCATTTGCACCTGGAGAATGAAGAAAAAACCACAATGAGGCATGCGGCCCCAGCTCAGAAGAGACAGAAAGCAAGGGAATAATATGCACGAACATCGTGGTAACAACAACAACAATGCTTTTTCGTCAATGTGCCTCAATTCTTGTAAATTACGACGCTCCAGCTTCCAGCACCTAAGTTCATTGTTGTTACATATATATCTAAGCTGTAGAAGCTACTACTTTGAAATATACGCACTATCCAAGCATAACGAATTCTATGATGAAATGAGAGTCATTTGCACATTGTGAGACAGAAAACAGGTAAATACATATTTACATCATAATTCATACATTGTTGCGGCTTTATTGAGTCAGTACACCATTAGGTTACTACTGTTGTGATGAAAAGTGTTTTTATTTTGCATGATAGCTGATAGTGCAGGATGGAACATATCCCGATATTCCCGATCTGTAAATCTATGAATGCACCACTGGCATGAGTGGCATGCTGCTGGTTCAACACTCAGCCGGCACTCGGAAGATTGACAATGACAAAAACACCAGCACAACTCGTTGGTGAGCGACCACGAGCTGTTGTTGGATTGGAGCACGTCAGCTGAGCTGAAGTCCATGCTCTGTTTTGTTGGGCTGTTGCCGTTAGGATTGCTTTGACAGCGATTAAATTTTAGTTGTCATACACATAAAGAAGCTGTAAGGTAATGTATTAACTAAAAGCATGTATAATAAGCTTTAGTCTTAAAGTCAGTCGTTGATTCAATGACTAAAAACTAATGTTTTGACGGTGTGTATTGAATAAAAATAGATTGTCAAGTAGATGTCATTTAAGCGTTTGGCTTAAATCGTTCAAATTCACATTGAGTTGAGAAGGAAGAAGATAAGATTAAAGATTGTATACGCAAATTTTAGTATCTTGGGTAAGATTACTATCAAAGAAGTGTACGGTTACTTCTGGCCATTAATTTTCCCCAAGGTGTCCTGTAAAGTGTTCTCCTGTCATTCAAGTTTTCCTTATAAAACATTAGTGTAGTCTTTTTCATGTAACGTATAGATTGCTGAGAAGTTCAATCCTTTACTCGTCGTTAATGTTACTTCGCAGTTTTCACAGGCTTTAAGAAAACTGATACATATATTTTGATTTTTAGGAACTAAATCATCGAATCAATCAAGAGACTAAAATGTCGTCTTCCGAGCTGAGAACACGTGTGTTGTCATTATACAAAACGGTAATTGCGTAACTTTAAATCTTTAAAGCTAACTTATCATTCATAAAGCTTATTTAGCTTAATCACTTATTGTTAGTATATAAATATATTTATATATTTTAAAGCTCTTGTTTATGGGACGCGACTATCCACAAGGTTACGACCATTTTCGAGTACGTTGTTACAATGCCTTCAAGAAAAACAAAGACGTGAAGGAGCCTGAGGAAATTGAAAAGTTGATAATGCGTGGGGAGTTTGTCATTAAAGAATTGAATGCCTTGTATTTCTTGAAAAAGTATAGGACTCTGAAGCGTCGCTATTACAGCGATGAAGAAGAACAGAATAAATTTCTTAACCTTTCCGCTAAATTGGATAAATACGGCGACATTGATCCAAAATCCAAATAATGAAATGTTTTAAAAAATCCGCAAGTTTTGTATCGTAAATCGCAATTATATCGTTAGCATATTGTCATTTGTATATAAGTACGCTTGAGAGATATTTATTTTTTCAAGTGGAAAATGGAATGTCTATATATCATGTTCATAGCACTACTTCGTATAATGTACCTCAGAAAGTTAAAAATCTAAAAATATGTATCTCTTAATATTTATTGACTGAATTTCCATCTCAGACTGACAATAGATATTTGTATCTAACTTCTACACAACTAATTATAGTGATGTCAAATTCATTTTGTGAAAAGTGTGATGATTAAAGCAGCCAAAGATAAAAAGGTTAAACAAGATTTTAAAATGCTATTTAAGATGCATCCCGTAACTTTATAACAATCACAATTTGTCCATTATTATCATACTGTAATCCTATAAATACCATTATCAAATCAATAGTGCAAAGCCAGCATTCCGCTACATGTCATACTTACGTCTTGTATTAGTTTTAAAAACAGCTAACGTAAAAGTTAGCTTCCTCATTAATCTCGTCCATTTCCAATGTTTTCAGTTATTTATTCCAGGTAGAATAATTGCTAAACATGTTCAACACGGAGTTCGTATCGTGCAAGTTTAACACGGGGTTGGCATGCAATCATTTAACATGGGGTTAAATGGCACAAACTTTAACATGTGGTTAGCATACAAATCCGTACAACTTGTACAAAATATGCGAAATACCGTGAAGAAAGTATAGAGTATAGATTAGTATTATAAATACTTAAATACTAACTACTACAAATAATTTTTACTTTAGCGGGTGGTAGCTCTGTTTGACTGTTTTATTGAAAGAAAGAAAACTTCTCCACGAACATGATAAGATGCAAAAGTCTCAAGGTACCCCAAATTTAGATACAGCTTCAACGCTGCAAAATCTACATAAAAATGAATAGCCAAAATGCTTGCTTGCGTGAAATTCATTGCATTTTGCATTTGAGGAGACCGCCGACGCGCCGAGAAAAGCTGGATGGAGGAGAAGACAGAAAAGTTTAAAAATGTGATGCACGCACGAGCTGGGCAATCGCCGACGCCGAGTGTTTGAGTTTTTTCTGTTTCTTGTCTGTCTGGTTGTCTGTTCAACATGCTGTTGTGTTGTGTGTGAGGCAGGTCAGAATCGAATTGCCTTTTTTAGCTTTCTCGTTTTTCATTGCGTTTTTCTGTTTTCTGTTGAGGCAATGAAAGTAGAAACGAGCACGCATCCTACAGAAATTCAGTGATATTCAAGTTCAATTTAAAGTTTTTTTTGTAATTAACGAAGCTTGGTAATAATTGAGAGTTAGTTAACGGTTTTAAGTCAGTTAATATTTATTTTTGTCGAGTGAGCATTGACTTTCATTTTTAACCATTCGTCATTGGAAGTTGGCTGGTGTTGTTCTTTTGCTTGTCGTCTGGGGGACGAGTTTCAGGTATGTCATAAATATGTAATTAATGCATTGTTTTACGTTTAATTCAATTACATTGAATATATAATCTAGTTCATTTATTAGGTTTGTTTGATGTTGTTGCTACGGTAAAGTAGCAATTAAATCATTTGTTTTTAATTAATAAGGAATTCTTAATTGTCGATTAGCAGTATTGGGAATGGATGGACAGCCGTTGCCCAGTTTACTTTCAACTGAGGAGGAAATTCATGCTGATGATGAGGGTGTGGGTCAGAATCTAGTGTCAAGTCCTCCGCATGGTGCCGCCACTCAGCACGACGCCCAGATTGGAGAGAATGAAACTGAAAACGGTACTACTAATAATGGGGTTGATGAAAGTAAGTTACTTTTACTTTAAAATAACTTTTAACTATTTCTAGTTAGTAATTTATATTTAAAAATCTAATTATTAATGATTTTAACGTTTGACAATAATCTTTTTAGTTGCAGTTGAAGCCGTTGGAGGGGAAAATTCAAATTCTGCCAAGAAAATCCCCAATAAGCCAGTGGACATGAAAAATGGTGAGCCTGTGATAAAGTACTACACTTTACAGCAAAGAGGGAATTTAGTGGTGTTCGGCCCACCTCTTCGATCGTCATCATCTGAACCTGAATCAGATACTCATCCTCCCAGAACTACTGGAGCAACTGCTGATCAGCTTCAAGCTGCAAATTCTGTAACTTCGAGGAAGAGGTCGCTAAGAAAGACGTTGAACCCTCCTCGTTCTTGGCCACCCAGCCATGGAGATGCTACATCAAAGGACTCTACAACTGACAGTGATGTTGACACTACTTCCGATAGTGATCAAGATGAAGGTGGTTATATTATTTTAAATCGAAATTAAGCACCTAGTAATAAACTAAAAAGTGAATACTATCAATGTTAATTCAAACGTAATTTACGGTTACAGAAGGAGCAGGCGCTGGGAAAATCCATGGCGAATCACCACCGGTCATCAAAAGGGGGCGTGGCCGAAAGAAAGTTAAATCTTCTGATGATGGCGTCGGCGTTGGAACTCCATCCCCAGCGGTCCAAGTCTCAAATCAACCACGCCAACGAAGATATGAGTGCGTCAGTTGTGACAAATCTTACAATGCGATAACGGACCTCAGGAACCATCGTCTAAATTATCATAGATTAGATGAGTCCAGGTTCCCATTTTCATGTAAAGTTGCTGCTTGTGAGCGTCGCTTTGAAACGAAAAACGAAATGAAGAACCATAAGCAATATGCTCATCCCAAGGGCTCCACAGAGATGTTTACACAGGATGAAGATGAAAAGAAATCTTTTAAATGCGATCAGTGTCGGAGAACCTTCAAGTCCAAGTCGACCTTAACTTTCCACAAAAGCAAGGTTCACTCCGCAGCTGGCCTGGCACAATTCGCATGTGCTCATTGTAATAATAAGTATTGTTCGAAATCAGGTTTGACAAAGCACGTGCTAAAACAGCACGCAGTTTGAGAATTTTTTTAGTAATTGCTGACGCCAAGAGAACTAATAGACTATATTACACTTAATATTTGTCATGTATTCATTGTTTAAAACCGGAGAAAAAAATTTATTTGCGTTAATAAAAAATTAAGTGGAGTTAATTATGGTTATTTAATTAATTCCGAAGGACCTATTAGGATCAAATGTTTGTTCGAAATCCAAATTAATTGGACCGAACCTCTTCTATTAACTTGTAATTGTAACACCTTTTCTATGAAGGAGTATTTGCTGAGTAAAACTGAATTGATTTTTAAAACAATTAATATTTTGTTCCATTGTTTTGTTAATGCTAATGTTAACGATTTACTAGTAATGATTAAGCTTTAAGTTAGTCTACAATTAATAGTCCCATCCAGATATAGTTAATTGATTTGTATATGTATCTGATACTATCTTAAGTTAAGGATGAATCAACTGTATGAAAGATTTATTATTAAATATATATAAACTTTGAACGCGAATTTATTTTTTAATTAGTTCGATTTAACTGTTATTTCTCATAATTATTTATTTTATGTTTCATATTCGTTTAACGAATTATTTTCATATGCATGCCAATTGCCAGCCAGCATGTAAAATCAACAAAGAACGAAACAAAAGTTAACCCTTTTATGCATTATGCATTACCTATCTTCAAGGTCATACACTCGCGCGTAAATAAATAATGTACAGACAGAATGTACTTAGCAAATGCGACATACAGACATCCAACAATCAAAACATGAGCACATGTTTATGAGAAAGTTCAAAACAAAATTAGTGAAATATTTAGTTCAGTTTAATTGGGATTCCTAATTATATTTTATAGTTACTTTTAAAAGTCTTTCTCGTCGTTGGTGAAAGCAAACATTTTAAACCTTGGGTCTGGGATTAGATTTCGAAAATTTAAAATTTCTTTACAGTAAAGTTTTGTATTTTTCAAGTATGATTGCTAAATACAAAAAAATAATTATGAAAAAATAAAACAAATGTAGTTAGCTAAATAAATAAATAAACGTTAAATAAATTCAATACTCAATACAAAAGTTAATTATAAGCTTCACTCATTTCTTCTTTTTAGCCAAAATCAATAAAAATGGCCAGTTTCATTGAAAATGAAATGAAAAGAGCTGTAAAGGTGGAGCCAGTGGAAGTGGAATCAGTAGTATTGGAAGAGGAGGAACCTGTAAAATCCTTTGAAAATTATGACCGTCAAAACAATCTTCGATGAATCAGCGGGCATCTTGTTCCAGTGTATAGTTTGCTGCAAAACAGTCACATCAAAAGATACCTGTTGTACAAACTTAGTGACAACTGTAATTGCGTCACCCACTTCTCCATCCCCAGAAGGTCCCCCAACTCCAAGTTCTGCTCTAGACGTTTCACCCCCATCCCTTTCAGTAACAAAAACAAAAAAGAAACCAGGAAGAAAGTGTAAATATCCCATGCAAGTGCCTTTGGAATGCGTTTTCTGTTCGAAACCCTGCCGCAACAAACAACAATTAGACACCCACATCTTAATAATAGTCATTTTAACAATCAACACCCCAATCCTGGGTTTTTACGTTGATTGGTATATTCACCAGTTATTATAACCACTGCTTTCACTTTCACACTCATTCACTTTCATAACATAGTCTGCTGACATCGTAAATGACTTTCTTTACGAAATCATGATTCTCATCTGGATCACAATAGCTTTTCCTTTTCCACAAGATCTTAACGCACACCAAAGAACGCCCCCATCAATGCAAGTACTGCTCCTGGAGTTTCTGCGATAGCGATAGCGCTGCCCTTCGTCGCCATGAAATGGCTCTTCACACCGGAGGACTGCCCGGCCATTACGGATGCAGTTATTGAAACGAAAAGCTTTACCACACAGGTCACCTTCTCGTTCATGAAAGATATCACCGGGGAGAAAAGCCTTTCAAATGTGACCTTTGCCCCAAGGCCTTCACACAAAAACCGCGGTAGTATGCATACTGGAGAAAAGCCTTACGTTTGCCTAATCTGTGAAAAAGGATTTCCATCCAAAAACCGTTTGAATCTTCATCGAAAAAGGCATTCAGACCAAAAAGACTGGCAGTGTACCTTATGTGGAGCCTTGTACCGGCAGACTCAGGCGTTAAAACGCCATATGATGCCATTTAAATGTAAGTGGTGTGGACGGGATTTTGTTGATAAGTCAGATCTAAGTCGGTATGTAAGAGTTCATGAGGATGATAAGCGGTATTTTTGGGTTTTTTGAAAGGTCATTCACACAAAGTGGGGTAATTTGGGTGCATTTTAAGGGTTCATACTGGGGAGAGGCCTTTTGAATGAGAGACATATGAGAAGGGGTTTTCGAGCAGTACTGATATGACGAAACATGGAAACTTCTAGCGTATGGTCCATTTTTGATACGAATTATTAGTTGTATATTATATAACAACAAATGATTTATTTGGTAGGACAATATCATCATCAGGTTATATTTTTCAAAGAGTCCTAGTCATAGTTCAAATTTCAAATGCAGTTAAATGACTTTTAGCTTCTAAAGTACCTCTCCGTAATGCGTATCTAACATAAGTTCTAAACGTCCATAAATTATTTTTATTACGAATATTTTTATTTATGGTCCACTAGAGGTGGCTTTATATTTTTTATTCCTGTTCCGTAAGATATACATTCCTGCAAAAACTGCGAGCTGCTTTCACCTATCAACTTATGCAAGAGTGTATTGTGTATCTAGAGCGAGTCAAGTCGCGCGGTGATATTATAACTTTCACTACTTTCCCTATCGTCCAGGTATGCACCTAATAAATATAACTTGTTATGTCCTTTGTTCACATCCTACCACCACACGACAGACCATATTTACGCGACATTATGACAACGGCCGACTACATATAACTGTAATATATTTCCAAAAAAGGATATTATTATTGCAGATTGTACTAGTATCCATACGGTCTTATGATTATGAGCACAGGTGATGAAGTTAGTTTTGACTAAACAAGACTTATGGCCTTTTTGTGCAACAAGCAACAACTTTTTTGCCAGTGAATGATTGCCTCATTTTCCATATGAGTCATGAGTAATAAAAAATTGTGTGTATTTTTTAACTTGATGGTTGCCTTTTGCTGGAATCTTTTACCGCAACAATGACGAATGCTACTGCAATGTTTCCGTAAAGTTTTTGCTAATAATGTGCAATTTGGGCTGTATTTTTCCACTCTTTAATAATGTTACATGTTTTTGTTACGAAACCTACAATATGAGGAAACTTTTTAAAAACTATTTTAGGTTTAGTTGATATTTCAATTTATGTATGTAATAAATGGGAAACTTCATTATAATATTGATAGACTCAGCTTGTGACTTGAAGATGATTTCGTTCGTTTCCAGAAGGAACAAAAATGGTTTTTCGTAATATCAACTTCCAGTTTTTTGTCATTGACTTTAAATACCGTCTCTCTTTTCATTAAAATCCGTCCAGAATATGTACAATTCAAACTGTTTATGCTTTCACTCAAAGAAACTTAAAATAATTGCTAGAAATAAGTAAATATTAAAGCAATAATGTACACAATTTTAAAGCGCATCAAACAGTGGCAGTATCGTCTACTAGAGGATCGCTGTCGCTGTAAATCGACAACAATATTATTATGAGGCACTTTTTTCATTATCGTTCCCGTTCCCTGCTCTATTTACATTTAAAAAACTGCATCCTGGCACGGAGATTCATTTTAGAGAATTCAGTCTTCCATCTAGATCCAGCACATCTTTTTCATTTCTCTTTTAATGCAAACATCTTAGGAAACATTCTAAATATTGCTGTTGGGAAGAAATGAAGTAATAAGGAAAAGAAACGGTAAAAGATTTGATAGAGAGAAATGATGGTTACGAACAGAGCGAAACGGCTCATTTTCTCTTGGGAAGGTCCCAAGGGAACAAAATTTCTTCCTATACTTTGCATGCGTGTATGCATCTGTTTACTTCTTGTATTTTCATATAATATCGTCTATCCAGAGTATTAAATTTTCAAAATTTCTTTGAAATTACAAGCACGTGTAATAGAGAAAGCATTACTTCAGCATGTATAATTTAAATTCAGAGAAGTAGTTATGGCAGGTATGATTTTGGATGGGATGGGTTTGTAGTTTGCATCTATGTTATAATTAGACAACAGTGCGCATAACTCGACTTTCTCAAACTCCATAATTTAAATGATGTTAACAATATAATAGTCGATTTTATCCTGAAATGTATAAGCTAAACACTATTTTATTAAATGAAACTTGAACTCAATCATTGGAACATTTTTTCTAAACGCGTAATAATACTAATTCAGTATTTTTACTGTAATTCATATAATAATATTTAGTTTCTCAAAAGAATACTGTTTTCCGCATCTATTTATACAATGCATTTTGAAAAGGTGAAAATAGTTTATTAAAAGTAAGTGAGCAGGCGACAATCTGCCATTAACTTTGTTTTACTTACAGACAGAATATAATATGAAAAGTTAAATGTGCAAGCACTTTATAAATATTCAATATTGCAGAGGAGATGAGATGAATTAATAACATGCGTCAAAGACACCGTGCTTCCCTATGACTACTATTCCCTCTTGTGCAACGTCCTTTTTATAGAAGCACGTATAACTCCTTCTACAGATAGCCAAGTAAAATCACATTTTGTTTGACAGGAACATGTCGACTAGAGGGTAAGTAAGACGTTTTGACAATCACATCTCCTGACTCCACTTGTGACGGTGACTGGTTTTCACTAGTTTTAAGCCAATAAGTACTTCTTGATAAAAGAAAAAACTTTTTTTGCGATAGTCAAAATTTAAAAAGATAACCCGTCATCATCATATTTTTGTATCTAAGTATTTTTATACACATTACTTATAAATATGTATGATGAAAATAAATTTTTTACAATCTCGTACTTTTTACATATTATATAATATGTATTCGTCGTCTGTCTGTCTGTGCACGGGTGGATGGCGTTAGATGTGGTAGTCATTGTCTTCGTTGTCATATTTTTACGTCTTCTTGCTCCTCCAATATGTCACATACTCTTTGCTTGGATGAGTTTACTTTCTCTTTCTTTTTCTCCCTCTCGCTTTTCCCCGATAATATTTTCTCAACTTAACTCACACACAGTCTGTTACGCGCTGCTATACACTTGGTGAAAATTTTCTCTTAAATTCCACTTGCGTTTCTATTCTTTTTTTTTCTTTGCAATTTAATACCACACAAGTATTTATTTTTTTAAAGATCTTATTAGGTAAGCCATATTATATAGTCAATGCACTCCTCGTGCTGCTGCTATATGTATGATTCATTCAATTCAGGTTTACTGATAAACCGCGTATTCCTCCCCTTCCAGCAGTATTTTTTCCTCCCAAAATTTTCTCCCGAAGCTTGTGTCTTTGTGTGCCAACCAGCCATCATCATATCATCATGCTCCTTTGAATCTCAAAATAATAATGTGTACGTAAAAATACATGCATACGCAGTCATACCTTCAGTGACTGCATGAGTATTTTTGTGGGAGTATATCATTGACATCATCACCATTCCAGCTTTTTGCTCAGCAGCCATGAAACATGTAGCATGTGATGCGTTACTTTATTGTTTGTCTCCTCCGTTTGAATTCAAACCATGTGGAAAAGCCCTGAATGATGGGATCAAAAAAATCTTTGTGTCTCTGTATGTGTATGTTTCACTCGTTTTCACTGCGAAAAACCAAGCATGTTGTCACCAATTTCTCCAGCGGGACGTATGTCTTTCTCTTTTTATCTACCTACTGTACCTAGTAGTACAAGTACAACTGTGTCTGTCTCTGCACTCAACTGACGGAGGCGATGATGATGTATTTATCGAGGCGTAAAAAGCACCCTTTATCGTTTCGGTGCTCATCAAGAAGAGAAAGGTGCTCGATGATGGTGATAGTGATGATGATGAACACACAACTCAATTCGTTTTACAAACAACGTCTTATGTACGTATATGCGAATGTACATATTATTATGTCACATTTACCATTGTTGCGGGTGCCAATTCATATGCAGGTATGTCTTGTTATATATGAATATTTATACTACAAAATTACGACACATAACATAACTGGAATCAATAATAAATATTTAATAATGTCATTTATTCTAATTCCAAGAAATATTTGTATTTTACTTAGCATTCTGTCAATCTATTGCTATACTGTCGAAATTAAGGTGATATGATGAGATTATTATTTTATTTAATTATTAATTATTAATAATAATTTACTCCCAAAGCAAAGTTCTGTGAACTGATACCGATGGATTATAAGAAGAACCACATCAAAATGTAAAGTGTCAGACGTCATATAAAAAGAAAAATGGAAACTTTTACCTGAATAATGTATGTGTTAGAGTTATTATTACTTTATATTGTACATGTTTCGTAAAAATCAACATAATCGAGTTATAGAAATGTAAACTCCGGGGAAAACCGCATACACACAGAATTCCACAAGCTAACAAACACTCGAATATAAAAATTCTTGAAAACATAATCAAATGACAAACATTTGCTCGTAAAATCATTTTGAAGTAAGATATGATAACGTGATGATCATTTATTGTCCCTTGTCTGATGTCAGAAATCTTAATACAGATCATAACTCAGAGCTACATGTATATTTTCATTACATTGAGCTAACAATCAAATCACAAAATTTGTATTCGCTTTTATAGTCCATTAAGCTGAATAAAGACCAGTAGTAGAGTGATGCAGTAGAAATTAGAGCAAAAACTGAGTGGAAAATAAGAAGAAAGTATTTGGGAAGTTATAGCTGTCGTGCTAGTTATACTGCTGCTAGTTAGTATAAAAAGAAAGTTTTTAATTTCTGCCCTAAGCATGCATGCAGAGCACAAGAGTAAAATGTGAATGCAAAATTGCTATCTTGATATAAGATCAGTAGATCCACGCAACATGCACAAAGTCTACAAATATAAAATGTCCTTTCTTTCTAGTATCTTATAATGCAAGCAGAGAAGTAGCGCACATAAAAAATTGAAATGTTAAAAATGCGTCTTCAAGAGAAATTTAAAGTGATCACACCGAAACTTCGAGCATACCTACCTGCGATGCGATGTCTACAGAATTGCTTGGACTCGGATAAGCACAGAAGTCCGCTCATAGGAAGTTTTCTTGGGGATATATCCAAAGCCGGCCCTTCCGGGTGCAGGTTGGATGCAACGAAGGAAGCTACCTCAAATGTAGATTCTCTCGGGGGTCTGATCGGAACCGGCTTCTCAATCCAGGAGTGCAGGTTGGTCACGACGGAGAGAAATAGCTCTACACAGGTTGACAATAAACACGGGACTCCCATCAACTATCGAGTTTCTCTGATGTCTCTCACGATACCTTCACTATCTATACGTCAACCTTTGGTCAAACCAATGAGAGATTAGTTTATTTAGATTTGCCATAGTTATTTTAGAACTCATAATTTTTCAAGTAATTTTATCAGTATACAAAGTATTTAGTCTTCCAAACAGACTGAAGATGTAAAGAAAAACTCCTTGCTACAGTATGTGTATTCTTATATCATGTACATTTTACAATATAGTATGAATACTTTCACTTTTACTACTACAAATGATGTAACCATTACCACTCCAGAAGCCAGAGAGACCTCCAAAAATCTACAGGTTCTTTTTTAAGTGTGCACATTTACGAGGAGCCATTACAATTCTACGACGTCGAATCATGCAAACTCTTTCCATCCTTTCTCGTTTCATTTTTTGAAGAAGTTTCGCCAACGAAATGTTCATAAGTGCCATTAAGATGCTGAGACTTCCATCATAATATTATGCTGATGCACTAAAATTTTGCCGTTATGAACACTTGCATATTATTAAATATGCTTAACTTTTACTTTTACCTACATCCGAATACGTAAATATATATGTACTTGAACTAGATGAGTATAAGTTGTATGTATGACAGGATAAGATTCAGTTGACATTGGAGGGAGAGAGAGTAATGCTTTCTTCTAAGGCCACTTTTAACACGCCCAGTATTTTTTAATGCAACATTGAAGATAAAAATTGAGATGAAAAGATGAAATGGGTGCTCGTATACTTTTTTACTCGTTGCTAAAAGTAATATTGTACCGTAGAGAAACTCCACACAGTGCCATTTTAAAACCGAAATTGAGTTCAAAAGTACTCATAAAAGTAAAAAATATGGACATGCATTAACTCATTTTTTTGCAAACCCAGAATATGGAATACATTATTTTGGAGGAAAATGATGCGTAGGCACTTTTGTCCTACCCGAAGGGAATAAATGAGGCAAAGGTAAGTTGGAGGAAAAGTGAGTTAGTGTTTATAGTATTTGGTGGTGCAAAAGCAGGCATCTTTTATTATTTTGGGTAATAGATGTACCCCACATTCATCTATTTTTATGTTTGAAAGGATTTGTGGAAATGCATTTCATAAAAATATGAAACAAACATAATGGTACTTTTAATGACGTTTTATTTTACAGAGAGAAAGAGCTGTACATAAATAGTGAAAATAATAATAGTAAAATACGGTCATGCATGAAGCAAGGAGAAATGTAATTTTCGTTGAATCATAGAACTGAATGATCATATAATATATTGTTTACTCACTCAAACATATACCGGTTTAAATGATATGACAATTTACTCAAAAATACTAATGCACATATTATTTTGTCTCCTGAAATTATTTTAGATACCAGCATATATTTTTTATTATATGCATTACTTGTGCACGTTGAAGCGATTCATTAAAGCGATATTGTGTGGCCAAGAACGCATTGTTTTGTCCTCTTGCACACTGAATTTATTAGAGACGTGGAATACTTTTTCCGTATAAACGAGAATCCTTCCAGGAGAAGTATCATAACTATATTCTGTCTTGCAAAAAAAAAGAAACTGCAAATTTTGTTTCCAGGAAAAAGTAAAACAAATTAAGGGAAAACACAAGAAGAAAGTAGAAGAAAGGAGGACAAACCCAAGAAAAAATCTGATCAGAGAGAAAGAAGGTGCTGCGAGACAGACGTTTTCTTGAAAGTGTTTCTGGAAGTTTACTTGGATGCGCACTTTTCTTTAAAAAACCTTTTGTTCATAAACCGGAGCGGAATACACAAACCCTTTTTTGTACATGAAATGTATCCTCGTATATTATTAAACATTTAATAATAATGTGTATCAACACATATTACGTATGCACATATTCACCCTTAACATATATTATCTATATGAACCCGCACAAACCCCATATTTATATCCTTGACACAGTCTCATCATCATCATATGTGGCTTTTCTTCTATTTGTTACCCGTTCCTTGTTGCTTGTTTCATGACAAAAAGTTTGAAAACTTTTTTTCTCTTCTGTTTCTTTTGCAAAAAAATACAGGAGTAACGAAAGGGCTAACTTGCCAAGTGGAAAAGCCAGTTTTTACCACAGTACCACCACAACGCCACTATTAACGGTACTGGGAGCTGTTGTTGCTTGCTATCATTTTTACCCATTTTTTGGGATATGGGCTAATGCTACTAACTGACGACGACGAGATATATATATTTTTCTCCACTTTGGCCTCTGCGTGTACATGCCACTATTATAATAACAGTTAGAGAACAACAACATCACATACAGCTTCTTTAAGGGAGAAATGTTAAGGAAAAACCGCCCTGTGGCTTTACTCCTTTATCTTTGTTTTTCTCTCTTTTTCACAGTTTTTCTCGTCGTGATCGCCATGCGAGGCAAGTGCGCCCGAGCTAACTAACGTCGTTGTTGCTGTCATGTTTTTATTACAGCAATTTCACTATATTTCCTAATGCTCGTCTTATCCAATTGGTTTCCTTGACTACTTACATACCTAGATACCTATATATGTCATCTACCACCTACGCATACACATAATAATATGACGTTATTATAATCGAAAGAAAGCATTTTGCTGGGAAGATTTTTATACAAAAAGAGATACAATATAAACTGATATACCTACGAAATATAAGCTTTACATCAACTTGCTCATCGTCATCCTCCTCAACAATAACACCACATACGAGATTCTCATGAAAAGTAGTAGCAAATAGCAGCCCACATATTGTTGTTGCTTGTATAAAAACTAGTTCACTTTTCTGAGAAAAATCTAACTTTTTTTCTTCCATGTCTCCTATATACTTAAAAATATGTGTGAAAAGAGGAGAAAGGAGAACTGTAGCCAAAATTTGATACCTCCAATTTTCTACTAGCCTACTTTACTTAGGTTTTTAGACCATGTTTTATTATTACACACATCCTATATCGGTGTCCTCCTGGTCGTCGTCCTGTGTTCATCGTCATGACTAGTTTCTTGAAACTTTGCGGTTGGTCCCATTTTTTCTATTCTCATTTCTTGAGCTTCTTTTCTTTCTCTTCCTATTTCTCCTCCATTGCCAAAAGCTTTTTCCACTCTGTGTAACTTCTTCCACTTTCTTTTTTCGTATTTTCTTTACCAAATAATAATACCAGAAAAAATGGTTAATACAGAGTGGTGCGAATGCACGTAAAATGAGAGTAGTTTGTTGTTAGTCGTCACTGGTGGCAAGAAAGAAAGTATGTAGTTTACTTCTACTTTCACCTAGTTTTGTGAAGAAATATATGCAGCGGGAACTACTCACAACAACAAGAGCTAATGAATTGAGGATCAGAAAAGGTTTCTTTATTCTTAAATCCTTGCCTTAAGTTCCATTTCATTTTTATCTTGTGTGTATAGGTACCTTACTTACCTTAATCAAAATTTTCTCTTGGTTGTTATGTATAACATGACGGATATGAAATATTAAGAGCTAGTAGACAGATAGGTATTCATGCAAGGAGAATAAGTTTTTCCCCCTTTCTTTCTTGTTGTTGCTGTAGATAATGTGAGAAAACAGTGTACAGAGCTGGGAAAGTAGTCGGCATTTCACAAAGAGGGCATCATCGTATCATATTAGATTACTGTGATAGATCACGACGAGAAGAATGACAGTGTCGTTAAAATAACGTGACGGGGAAGAATTGAGAATCTATTTGATTTTGAGGACATGCAAGTACTTGAGAGACAGAAAAAAACGAGAGATGATAGTCGTGCGAAAAAGATAAATTGTAAAAATGACAACGTTTGATGTCCTGCTTCCCGTTTGATCTTTATGAGAAAAAACAGAAAATATATAAAAATGTGTAATGATAAGATGTAGCGAATTTCGAGAATGTTTTAGTGGCTTTGTTGTAGTTGCTATCACGACGAAAAAAAATTCATCTCTGTGATGGAATTTTGTAGATAGTTTTTCTGAGTGGATTTTTTTTCTCTGCTTGTCGTCAAAAAGCATCCAATTCATATTCTACAACAGATATGTAGTTAATTTACAAGAGCAACCCATGTATATCTATTATTCAAGTACATTACGAAACAAATTTGTTAGTGTTGATAGATGGTGATAACATACTCATTGTCAACCTGGGACATTTTTTCCAGTCTGTTGTCGTAGAGAGAAAGGGTCACGTTATGAAACTGCACCAAGGGCATACCTTACGAAACCTTCAATCGGCATGCTTGCCAGAAAAATTGTGTGCTCTTGCCAACTTCACACTTACCTACTACCATGCCACTACAGGCAAACTGATAACTGATTTCGAAAACAACACGTTCAACGAAGCAATCGAAATTCTTAAAGATAAGCAAGTGATAGCAGCATTTTTTGCATTCTGGGCCATTCATTCCTCTTCGGTGTCTTTCACCAAGAGCCTTTGTTATTATCATCCGATAAATTTTTTAAGCTGCAATGCATTTTACCAGATACTCCTGTTGGGAAAGAACCTGATTGCAATTTGCTGCAGTGGTGTTTCTACCTCTTTTTCTGTGTATAAAAGCGAAACTGTGAGTAGAAAGGAAGGAGTTTCACTTTAAGTACAGTGAGTAGTCCCGAAGGAGCCTTCTTCTTGTCGTCCCAATTTCTTCAGACAAAGTGTCAACCTATTCCCACACATTTGTCCGTATACCGCACAAGATATCCCTGTGGTAGCCGTAGAAAGGGCATGAAACATGGTTATTCTCTATTTTGTCTTCAGTCTTCTTCATAATAAGAAATATGTCGTTGTTGAATGCACACAAACATAAAATAAAGTACAATGTCTTATAAACATATACACATTCGGAGAAAAAGTGAGTTGATCCGTTATAATGTGTGCATGCTACTTCACTCACGTACTGGTTGTTGCAAACAAGTCAACAGAGCAGACAAAGAATGGCAAGGTCTTTCACCGTATGCCAAAAATAGCTAAATAGGACCATGCTTCCATGTCATTCCTTCAAGCTTTTGTTTCATATAAAATTTGATATAAAAAAGTTAGGTACTGCAATGACACAAACAGAACATTTTCTAACATTGGCTGATATAGTAATATAATATAGGTAGTTTATAATATGTACTAAGGCAATGAAAGGGATAAAGAAAAGCAATGTGGTTATGAGTAGAAAGAAAAATTTCCTTAGGATTCTATCTTCCTTCCTTGTTTTCTTTGCTGGCCTTATTGCCATTAACGTATGGTACAGTGAACACGCAATATCAATGTACCATGTACCCCTGTTATTATATAAACTGCTAAATATTTATATAATGATAGGTACATATAAATTGTGCATTTATATGTGCAAGGGAATACCTAGGCAGAGCTTTACATTTATTGGCCAACTTTCACCAAATATAATGTAATGCATAGCACCTAAATGTAACGGAAATATATTACCTAAGCGGTGAATGTAATGGTGGTAAAATCGTGCAAAATATCCCGGAAAAGGCCCGTTATGCGCGGGGCAAAGTTATGAGGATGTAAATGTCAGCTTGCAAAGTCTTTTATCCAATGGCTTTTCTTGCCAGCCATGTATTCATGAATTTACACGAGGACACTCTTCCTAGAGAAGCTGTGTGAAAGTCTACTGGACAATATATTTTAAACAATTGGAGTGGATGTGGTAGTGGTGGTTGGTAGTGCAGTAAAGCTCGCAGGAAACAAAGAAAAAAATGTACCAGTTGCTGGAAGGAAAGAATGGTTGAAAAAGCGAAATGATCTGCGAGCTAACTGGGATTTTAATTTTTTACAAATAAACTCTCGAGGAAAATAATGGCAGGGAAACACTTTTCTAGAAAACAAGTAATAATAATGATACAGAACAGGAAATATTAATTAGCGGAAACTATAACTATCGATTTCTTCACAAAACGTAAATTACGATTCTTGTAGAAAATCTGTAAATTGCTACCAAATGTTTTTAGCAGGTAACGTTTCTCTGAACAATAAAAACCAGGTCAATACGCAGTTCTACGCTTTGGTTTTAAGCCGAAATATCAGTTTTATGGCATGTCACGCCGTTTCTAATGACTGTTTATGAACGATTAGGTTCCTTCTATCGGATGAATTGTTGTCAATAAATCCTACACTTCCGCTACTTGACCATTTCCGCATTATAAGCACTGTAACTTGCTTGAAGAATTGTGACACTTATAGTTGCGTAGGTGGACACGACATAAGATACCTTAGAAGAGGAAACATTCACCGAAAAGAACTCGTGAGAAAAGAAGTGCTCTATAAGAAATGGTGAAAGAAGACAAACAGCCTGCTATTTTATATTTCCCATTTCATTTCCTCCTTTACTGACACATATATTAAGTATGTATACAAGCTGGAAATGGCAACTTCCATTAACCAGTTTCACCAGAGTAACCAAATGCTTTAGTACACACTTCCTGTATTTTAAGTACCGTGACTTCACCTTTTTAAAGCTAGTTCTGCAACATGCATAAACAATATTACCTTTATCTACTTTATAGGAAAATAAAACGACAAAATGAAAACATAAATGTGCAAGAAACCTACCGACAAGAAGACTTGGTCTACAGTGATTAAGCCTACATTCGATGAAGATGGGGCACTAAACCAAAAATCTGTTCTGCTCCAGCGACAGGATGAGTGAGTGAATGGAAGAGAATGGTTGCACGTTGTTATAAGGATATTATAATGAAGTTGATGATGGCATGCAAGAGCATAATAAAAGATTATTAGGGAGAGAGAGAGAGGAAGAGTGAGGGAGGGAGGGTTGGAGGAAGGGAGTGCAAGTTTAGAGTCAAAGTCAAGACATTTTATTCTCTTTTTAGGTACTTCTACAACAACTTGTAGTAACGAAGTAGGAGCAAAAGAAGAGAGATATAATATTTTACATTGTATTATGCTGGTTAGTAGAGAGAGGATCATGATGACCGTGATATACCTCTACTACACTACTTTATTTTGTTATAAAATAATTTTGTATATATGCCTCTGCATATTATAATCACACACACAGTTTCAAATTAGTGCACTAGGGTTTCCTTTCACTAGGCAAGTGGGTAAGTTTACTAAAGTAGTAGCAGTAGTCGTGGTAGAAAAAGTAAGTGTACTTGTTATAAAAGCTAAGAACTTCCCAAAAGAGATGGCCCATTAACATACTTTTTACATGTCTTGTATTTCTACGTCACTTCATGAATTTGCAATACGGATATTTTACAAGAGCGCTCATGTGTACTTACCAACGACTTACTACGCACTCCACTAACAACGGAAAAAGTTGCTTCATAGCCTTGATGACGTAATTTTTCTTTATGAAGTAATAATAATCATCTGAACAAGACAGACAATGGGAAAAGAAAGGAAGAGAAAGATACTTGACGGGTTTTCTTCTTCTTAATATCTTGAGAAAATATTTATGCAATGGAAGATGGTTACTTTTTTCAGGAAGGAAGGAAAGGATATGTGTATGGAGTCATCACTCTAAAGATGCTGCAGATGTTGACGGTATCATCATTAGTGTTTTGAATTAAGTTTAAAAAATATATGGAAAATGGGTCAATCAATGAGTTTCTTTAAAAGAGAGAGAAAGAGAGAACCAAAAATGGAAAAAGAAAGTTGCAATGCACGTGCGACTTTATTTAATAGCTATAAGTAAAATGAACAGAGGCGAAAATAGATGTGATACTTAACTAATCATTTAGTTGTGAATTCATAACCTAACTTGTAATGATGGTGCCTCTTACTTTTTGATGACTTATTTTTATTTATAAATCTTTTTTTATTCAAGCAAGTATTAAGCATGATATCAACGCTAATATGTAGCAAGGTATATAATACAATTTTATTTTTATTCTGCTCACTTATTTGAGTATTTTTAATGTATATTTATTTTATAGGTGGTACATAGAAAGCTAAAACCCTGTTATATATAGTATTCCCAATGTTCACTTTAGTTTTGCATGAATGGCAGAATGACGTAGAGAAAACTCAATTAAAAGTTTTGAGCACAACCAACCAACTAACTTTAGTTGCTCTTCGATAACATGCAAAAAAGAACGATATAGCAATGTTGCTGCTGCTGCTACTACTACAAACTGATGGTGTATTAGTGTAGTAGACAGATGCTTACTTACCATCTTTTTTTAAAAAACAAGAAAATCCCTACAGGCTGTAAACTCATCTTGACACAGGGATAATTATACCTAGAGCTATACGTCTCACTGCTCCAGCCATTCATGCATACATGCTTGCTTATTTTACTCACTTATTAAGTACCGACTACCAAGAGGTACTTTATTATATTGGTGTTTCAGTCTTTCCGTCCGGCCGTCCGGCCGTCCGGCCGTCTGCACGATAACTCGAGAACGCTTCATCCGATTTTGACGAAACTTGGCATGCAGGTCCTAATGGTCAATGGGA
>JAQFYG010000054.1:0-63231 GCA_034694325.1 Entomobrya corticalis
TACATTTTCCAGAGAACGGTGAATGGTGGGGTAAGCAAGTAAATCAAATGAAGAGAATAACCACGACTACTCCAACTACTATTACTGCTGCTTGTAATGTATTTAACAAATATAACAGTTCCCCAGCCTTGTAGTCATTCTTATCCCTTCATATTTCCAGTTCAGTCCAACTTCTCGGCAAGTCTATCCACACCAACATCAGCATCTAAAGTTTTCTCCCCTTCCAGTTCCACCGCCACCGCCACCATCAACTTCTTCATCATTGCTCATTGTGTAAAAAAGATGGGGAGTATGGGATTAGTGAAGAAAAGATAGTGATAGGAAAAGGAGGAACAGACCAACTTTTGTGCTAGTTGACATTCGGTAGCCGGGATGGGTCACTGCGTGATACGTTCTTTCTTTTTTACAACCCGACAAAATCTCTTACACAACACCAAAATTTTTAGTTGCTTGATTCACCAGCTGGTATTTTACCAACACCACAACAACCACCTCACTTTCTCTTCTCTCTTATGTAATGTTGCATTATTATTATTCGGATATATACAATAGTCCTGGTTTTTTTGTCTCAGTTTTCTTAAGTTCTACTTCAGTCAACCAGCAGCAGCAGCAACGGAAATAGCAACAACAGCAGAAGAAGTCATTCACGGTCTCACTCACTTCCTTTTCGTAATAACAATACTTGTTCTCTGCAAAACTTTCTTTCACAACAACATTTCCCTCTGTCTAGTTTCGTTTTTAAAAATCAAGTAGCGTATTATGTTACCATTATATTATGCTTTTGTGTTATTATTGTTGTTGTTGCAGCAGAGAAAGAGAGAGGAGAGGTAACTTTTGTCGGCTTACATTCCACTTGGTAATCAAGAGGAAAACTTCAAGTTTGCCGGAGAAATAGTGAATGGTGTGTGGTTTGTGTGGTCCCTGTATTTATTGCTTATGTATTGCCAAACAATTACAGAATAATATACAAAAGCCATCTTTGGCTAAGAGTGCCGCTTTTACATAACATTCCTTAAAATTAAATGGGATTTCTTGTTCTTTGTTTTTCAAGAGCAACTTTGGCAGCCGAGCTTGTAAAAGTTTGCAACAAAAAGTTTAAAAAATAATAGAATAAATGTGTGTGGCTCTTCATCGAGCAGCAGTACAGCTTGAAACATTGTTTCATCCATCCTCTCCAGCATTTTACAGTTTACCAATTTTACCATAACTTCTCAAAGGAACGTCCTCGTTTTGTAGCTGGATGCAGCATCAAAATGGAATCGAATCATGAGCAACTGAGTGGTCATGTCATGTCCGGTCATGGGATCAACAGCATCCACTTTTCCAGATAACAAAGTATACTGTAATAATGTCGTGTTATATGGACAATAAAATGTAAAATACAAGGGAATTCAGTCAGAATCAGACCTATTTTTATCAGATTCCAGATGTTTAATGCTAATCAAGTCGAGTCCAAAGACACTTCAGGATTTTTATGGTATGTTATGAAGGAATGCTCGTTGCCTCCAAGGCATTACCACTAACATATCATCAGCAAGCTGTATACGGCTACATATAGCTTTCTTTGATCTTCTCTCGTGCCTTTTGAACTTATATTTTTTTTATAAAGAGTCATCATCATAGCATAAAAGAAAAGATGTGTCAGCGCTTGTGCAAATTAGTCGGGAGCGAGTTGTCATATCTCGCCTCGGGAGAAAAACTGACAACTTCGGAACTCTGCAAAGCCGGTAATACCATCGGATTATTATTTGCTGCGGGTAAGATTCATGCTTCTGAGATTGAGAATTATATTAAAAACTGATATTTGTTCATTTCACATCGATACTGAGAGTATATTTATTTTAGTTTAGAGAATCTCATTATTTTAATAATCTCCCTAACTCTTTACACACACATGCTACATAATAATTTGTAATAATATCTTGCTGACTGATTAATCAGCTATCATGAATGACTAAAAGATCAATTTTATGTTTATAAAATAATTTCATTACATTAGCATATCGCAAACAACAAAATTTGCTGCCCTGCTTTTTTAATACCCTGAAACTATTTATCTAATTCAGCGTATCACATATTCTCATGTAATCTTGGATCAAATCCTATAATATGCAATCTGCTTTAGCTCAAACAAAATCTTTCCTGTATCAAAACAAAGAAAATAGACATTCTAATTTTTTGCTGAAAAGCTATGATACAGACAGCGGTTTGTTTCCCATCAAAAGAATAATAGAAAATGTTGTTTCTTCGTCTCTTCTCATCAGGATATTAGGCATAGAGATTCCTAATAGGCTTTAAGTTCCGCTTTGACATCCTTCTTCCTTTGTCCTTATCCAAAAAAAGAATTAATTCTACAGAGAGGTAAACTGAATACATTGGCACTGTTTGCTCCTCTGTACATCATATTTGTACTGTTTCAGATGATGCTTTTAACACAGAGCACACTACAAGAGAGTTGGAAGATCTGAGAGATTCTTTGATACGACTTCATGGAGAATTGAAGAAAAGAAGCGATGCTTTCTTTGAAGTCATCTTAATACCTATGAATCAAGCACAGTGCCCCAAGGATTCCACGACCGGTATCAAGCAACTTTTTTCTCGGAAAAATTGTCCCTTCCTTTCTATTTCGTCCGAGAAATCTGCAAGAATTAAGGTAAATCATTCTTCGTTTCCAGAATAAAAGCTTATGCTCGAATTAATAAGCTCTTGTGTTTTTGTCATAAGCTTTTCACAATCATAAAAATTGCATCTAAATTGGACTATGTTTATATTATGATTTATGGAATGCTGTTAATGCAGCGTTCATTCAAGAAATAACATTGTAAATTTGGAAATATATTAGTTAGCAGTTGTTTCCACTACATGAATTAAATAATGAAAACAATATCATGGAGTTCAATTACTAAAAACAACTTTTATTAAAGTGCTATAATGAGTTAATCTCATATCTCACTAAATTATATGTATTTATTGTATTGACATCTTTTTGTACAAGTCGTCCAATTTTTTCCAACCAACGTTGTGAAAAATGATAGCGATTCATTAAAAAAATATACCTATATACTTAACTAGCATTTTCATAAACATAAAACCATGTACATACCTCAGACTTTGCATGCAACATAATAAAAATGCTTATCTTAGTGACACAAAAATGTGAAAATGATGTAGGTTTTCATTTTTTACTTTTAGGAATTCTTAGCTAGAAAGTATGAAGTAAAAGAGGTCCCGTCGCTTATTCTAATTGAAGCCCATACAACAGAAGTAATCGTTTTCAACGGGAAAGAAAAGCTGTTTCAAGATCAAACAGGAACGGAATTCCCTTGGAAATTTCCTTCTTTCTCAAAAATCTTAGAATCCGGCCCCCTATTAAGGAATAAGTTTGTGATAAAGAATGCGAATGAAGGTACAAGTAACGGTGATCATCCAACTGTGCAGTCCTCCATCAAAGAAGTGATCTCAGCAGACAATGTTGACAATGTAATCAAAGGAGTTTTGTTTGCTGCATTCTGGGTAAGAGCAATCATACTCAAAAATGTATATAACGTTGATATTAAGCAGAACCTATGACCCAGGTATAAGATGGCTCAATGTGAGCCAATAACTGCATGATAACAAATATTCACTGCTGTTTGAGATTAATTAAACCTTGGAACCGCTTAAGTTTGTATTCAAAATAAATATATTAAAAGAGTTTTTATAAATTATTTTATCCATGTTTTCAGTGTCCACCATGTCGTTCATTCCTTACAGCATTGGCGGACCTTTATGGAAACGTAAATAAAGAAACGAAGAAACTGGAGATCGTGTTTGTCAGTTCGGACAGGTAGATTACACTTTACGCTTTACAGTATGCTTGTAAAAATTTGCATTGTAGTCTTGTATGACAATTAATAATAAGGGTTAAATTGTTCATTTGGCGCTCTTCAGAAGCCAAGAATCCTTTGATCGTTTCTTTTCTACAATGTCTTGGTTGGCAGTGCCATTTGAAGATGAAAAACGTCGAGGTTTGCTAACCAACGCATTTAATGTGAAGGCAATCCCCAGTTTAATCTTACTGGATAAAGACGACAAAATCATAACAACAGAGGGAAGATTGGAAGTTAATGATGATTTAGAAGGAATTGTATGAGTTTACGGAAAAAATAATTTCACAAAATGGTCATAACTCAAGAGTGGCATTTCTCTCTATTTGTCACTTTTATCAATTTAACTTACAGGAATTCCCGTGGTATATGCGACTTGTTGATGAGCTTAGGGAGAGACATTCTTCCACTGTTAACAACTGTCTATGCGTAATATATTTCACAGGTTAGTAGTACTTTCGTACTGTTTGTACTTTGTACATTATTACTCAATTCTGATTACTAGAAGCTTTTACCATTTAATGCGTGCGATTCTCTGATTTTCATGTATTTTTTATATCCTGAATTTTAGACGACAGTGACGCAGACTATGACTTTGCCGAGACGATTTTAAACCCTGTAGCGGAAGAAATTGACATGGCCCCGATTGAGGAAGCGTGCGCTCCAAACTTTTTTGTTGCTGCTGATGTTAGTTAATATATTATTCCTAATAGCATACTTAAAATCTAAGAAATTTGAGCTAATTTACAATTTCAATGTCATATACAACGTTTTTAAACGGTTTAAACATCAATAGTAAATGTGTGGCTTCGCAATGACAAGATTATGTTGAAGATGTATACTAACTTTATTTAGTAGGAAGAATTAACCTGTGTTTGGGTTTGTCTATATTCATTGTTTAAAAAATTATTTGTGATTCATTTCAGAGCGACTTAGCAGAATCCCTGAGAGTCTTTATGGACTTGGAAGAAACACACTCATATCTCGTAATTATGGACGTGGCAAACTTTCGTTATGCTGTACAAACTGATTTAGAAAAGACGAAAATGACGGAATCTTCAGTAAAGGACTTTCTATGTAAATTTCAATCGAATAAACTCAATTATAAGTTCATGCAAAGTCGTTTTATATGAACAGCTTTTCTTATATTAACACGTGTACATTTTATATATAAAACGGAAATAAATCGAGAATAAATAATTTAAAGTACATGCGTAGCAAGCAACTTTATTTAATATCAGTTGACTTTTGATTGCAATTAATTTTTCATACACTTGGTTCAAATCTCATGTTTTACTGCACAAACCAAGGACTCACAACATGAACTACGACAGAATTAATATAGAATGAATGCTGTCTTAACAGTGCTTTTTAAGCTAAAAAATAAAATAAAATTAGCAACAAGGCTAGAATTTATAGTCTATGAATAATGACTGGAGATAAACATGCCTAGTTGTAAAGTTCACAGCGTGTAGGAGTATGAGTTTAAAACACAAAAATTAGTCTAAATATCAGAACAATACTAAGTAATACATGCATGGTGTGAATGTGCTAATGTGACTTATAAGGTGAGGAGCAAAAATGCATTGATGACGAGAATCATAAAATGTGATTAGAAAGAGAGGTCCCAGAAATCAAGTTCTCTTATTGCACGATAAATAAAGTATAGAGAGAAGTCCATTTTTATTCGGCCACCAGTCAAACGAACACGATATGTCAAATACTTATTGTCATAAATAAAGTGATAAATGAAGGTCTATTGAAAAAACAGTCACTGATTTTTGGAACTAGCAAAATAAAATAATCAATCTCATAGTGGAAGGAAAGCTCTCATATAGCGTATGTAAGGACGTCGCCAAAAATGTGCACTTGCAATTTGTAATTGCAATAAAGGCAGGGAGAGTTGTTTGATTAGATTTATGGCTCACAAAGGTGACGATAGTTTTTGTAGTATGATAGAAGAACCATATTATTGTAAAATTAGCAAGTGGTAATCTTGCAGGTACTCATGCTGGTAGTTTTAGTAGCGAAACAGCGAAAGTTTATCTGATATATATGCATCTGCTTACTTCTATCTCAGTACCAGTCTGTCTGACAGTCCGTCTACTTTTTGAACATTGGGGTAACTTTATCACGAATTGTCCTTCCTACCTGCCTGCCTACTCAATCAAAAAATTTCGATTTAAATAACCACGTAATACAATACATGTGAATGTTTTTCGCATTTGTGCCTCTATCCATCGCTCGTTTTACATCTCTGCTATTTATTAAATACTTCAGCATTTTACAAGAATGTTTTTATTTTGTTATTCTCGAAGAGTTAAAACAATGGAGAAGATTATTAGGACATGAACGTAATATTGTTCAATCCAATTCCAATTCAATTGCGAACTATTTTTATGGTGGTTTTGGTTTTTAACCCGACAGGTTTCATTTATTAGGCTACGTGATATTTATCATTAGAAATGGACGATGAGTTGCTCAGCCCAACGCCTTATAAGTTTAAGTACGATTGTATGTACCTATATATTTTGTGTATATACATTAGTTTCTTTTGTATAACAATAATTGTTGCATCTTTACAATAAATTAATTTATCTATTTTCTATTATTAATTTATTGGCTAACATCTTGAACATTATCAGTTTAGTGCTAATGCAGTAGCAACAAGAAAAGATTCGAGTTAAATGCATACATACGACTAACAAACCAAAGGCACTGCTAAGTAGTGAGTCTTTCGTGAGTAATAAACCACTTCCAATTATTGCTGTCGTTGTCATTATGATAGATCTTGAAAGATTTGTGTTTACTCGCGGTAGGCAGCTCATCGTTTTCCTTTTCATAGTTCATTTTGATACATTTTTGCATTCTGCAGGCCTGCTAGTAAAGCAAGTAACACACATATCATAGCGAGTGGCTTTTAGGTGGCATCCAAGAATGCTGCTTAGTGAGAAATGAGAACTAGAACTGTCATAAAAATGGTCGGCGATGATGATGATATGATATTACGATGATACAAAAATAGATAAATAACGCGAGCAAATAGAGTAAAATACGTATGTACAATAATAGACAAGCAAACGACGAAATCAAAACCAAATGAAGAAATTGTCTGCGAGAAGAACACTAACCGAGCAGCAGCAGGCAAGGCAAGGAGTCTTCTCAGAAGCAATGATGCCAACAGCCAGCCGTGGATGTGCTTAAATACCTAAATATCATCTACAAGCAGGTACGGTACAATCATCAAGTCAAAGTAGATTTTGGTTTTGCATCATGATTTTTTTGTTCAAGTAGTAGTAGTTATTAGTAGACAAGACCAATAGCTGATTACTCAAGTGGTCTATTACTATAAAAAGGCATGGCGTTTAAAAAGAATACTGTAAAAATCAAAGAAAAAAGAGTAACATTCTTCTTTCAATTGCTTCTTCTACAAGAAAAGCCTTGCTTGTTTTCTTGCTCGTCATCATGAACAAAAACATTTAAGCACACATTCCTTTCTGTGTGTTCTGATTTGACGGATCAGAGAGGACGAGGATATGAGAATGTTCCTTTGAAAAAGTGACTAAGCAAGTGTTATATAACAGAAAAGCATATTGACGACAATGAAAATAATGCTGCTGGGATGATGATATGATGATCACCATCATGAGGAGGAGAAGAGGTGGACGGTTTGATGTTTTTTCAGTACGCGTTTATGCAAAAAAATGTAAATGGATGGATGGGTGATAAGCAATAATGGTAGTGTCATGTGCTATATAGAATGATTTAGCAGTGCTTTATTACTACAGTATACATCATACAGACATATGCATACAACGAATTTAAAAAGAAATAAAAACAGAAAACCTAATATGTCAGTAATAAGAGTGTGTGTGTATGCGAATGGATGGAAAATTCAATGAGCCATCAACAACGCAAATCAAACAGGTAGGGAGGAGGACCACATTATCTTCACTATATAGGAAAACAAAACGGATTCATAAAAAATATAGACCTATTTACTCCCTATGAAGCCTCGTAAGTATGTATTATGATGAAAACAACAAAAATGTAAAAGCAATGAAATGAGAGATGTGATTCACTAAGTAGATATCTTACGTTTTTATAGTTCCGTAGGAGAACCGAATAGAGATGATAATGATGGTGCTGGTGGTGTGTGTGTAGAAGAAGAAGGACAAAATAATAATATCATCATTTTTATCATCATGACGACGACGACTATGCGGACGATGATGATGAGGACGACGAGGAGAAGACATTAACGCAAACGTACTTCTGCAAACATTGCGATTGAGATTTAGAAGAGTCATGCGAATGAGACGGGTATAGTTTTACTGACAATTGAATCATGCAAAATGTAAAGCAGACTGGGTTGTGTGGTAAAGATGGTGATGTACTCGTACAATAATACAAGTTGCGACTTTGCAAGGGAACGGCGCTACAAAAGTAAGTTGAATAGCTATAATATTATGCATTGTTAGCATTGTCTACTAATGCAACATGTAGCAAAAATGGTGACTTTATGCATGGTGCAATTTTACTTGTCTGTTGTAAAAGAAGAGCGTGTGTGTTGTATGATGATGATGATGATGATAATGATGACGATTGTGCCGAGCAGGAGAAGCAGAGAATCATCCTCATCTTCTGCAGCAGTATCATCAGCGCAGCGTCCAAACAAATAAGGCAGGGATTGAGAGAGTGAGTGAGAAGAGAATGTAAAAACACATGAACTGTGAGTTAACTCATAGGTTTGGTTAGTTCGCAGAACGAAAGGGTTGACGAGGGTTGATTTTTGCTTTGGGGTCGAAAATGGCAGTGTTGCTAGAGTTTGTGCGAAACAGCATCTGGCATGCATTTTCAACTTTGACCGAGGACGAAGGACTCAGTGCGCCCAAATCTAAGCTCAAAGTAATTGCCCGTTATTGATTTTACGTTTTTTATCATTTACATCGCCACATTGCCTCGCAGTTTTTGCGACAGAGCACGTCAATAGTATTGGTTTTTAGTTTCTGCGAAGAATTTCATTAATCTCTTATTGAGCATGTCACTTTACTTCACCTTGCGTCATAGTTGTGTGTGTGAATTGTAGTTGTTTGCTCTCATAGTAATTCTACATGATGAGCCAAATAAATTAAAGTTAATAAATATCTCTCCGGTGAAGAGAAGAATAGTTAATAGTGGACTAGGAGCCCGTTTTCTGCTCCATTATACCAATTAGCAGATCATAAATATAGGAAGATGTACAAAAAATATTCGTAGTTTTTGCATGCATTTATAGTTTTTCCCATCGTCAATAAGCCAAGCAGCAACAAAAAGTAGAATAGGTTGTGTTAGTGTGTGGAGTGTGCCTCTTTGGTTGTTGTGATCGTGAATCCTACACGAATGTAAATAGTAATGTTATGTAACTTCATGATCACGATAATAATATTATTATGAAAGCATCAGCGTCGGCTACGCACAGATTACATTCTAAACCTAGTCAAACAAGTTCCCTTACTCGAAACCAAATAAAGTTTCGTTGGATCTTTAAATCATTTATGCACATACTTCACTCATTTTTATTGCCATTTGTATGTAGTTAATTTATATGAAATGACAAAACAATATGCACAGTGGATCAGTTTATATTATACATACTGTATCTTAAGGTATATACATTTATATGGAATTTGCAAACGCCACTGCTGGTACACGCACTGGTCTTTTCATAGTTTGTCGTGTATATCACAAATTTCAAATTTGCAGAGAATATGATTATAAATTTCGCATAAAAAGGCCATTTCAAATTAATACGCATGCCTCTGCCGCCACCACCGCTAAATTATATCTATATAACTAGTTGTTTAAGAAATATATATTTACGGATGAAAAGAACAAAGCAGCTCATATAAGATTGTACACTTTTTATTCAAATTTTTACATCATTCAGAATAAATATCGCCACATGACATATTTAATTATGATCGTAGGTAGTAGGTAGCACCACGCATGCATCCAATTTAATTTTTGAAATTGAAAAGACTACACTGGTATGAAGCGATTGACAGACGCATGCACGTAAACTTTGAATTGAGGAAACATGATTCCAAAATTTTCTTGTCATCAATACCAGCTATTATTTTCCATTCTTTTTTAACTGTCTACATTGTACTAATACTAAAATTGGAAACACACTTAATTGTAGCATAAATTCAAAATAAAAAGGTACATCGCCTAAACCAAAACCTCGGTTTTTACCTTTTTCCCAGGTTCTTGTAGCAAGTCTAGGAACAATTATCGACTGTCAAGGGCTGAGTGAAGCATTGGAAGATTTTGGAGGATCTACTACATTGACATATTCAGAATTTGAGCAGTATTTATCACGTGAAGTGTTTTCATCTTTGAGTGACTCACTTGGAAGGAAAGAGTTGTCAAGTTTGGAAAGTCAAATCGATGAAGCCTGTTGGATCATCAGCAAGTCCAAGCTGTTGTCAGAGTCTCTCAAACGGAGTCCTAGAGTCGACACGGAAAATATATTCAAGCTTTTCCGAATCTTTTGTCTCCTTGCGGATTTGGTGCGGGATGCAGAAACCGATGTTGCACAAGTAATCCAGATCTTGGAACTAACTTAATTTATTTTGTGTTTCTTCATGGAACGCATAACACTTATATGACATTTGAGATTTGTTGTAAATTATTTCTAAAAGTAGTTCAATACAGTGAAGATTCTGTTGATGTGTATATAGGTATTGTTGTGTTCTGAAGAAGCCGATTTAGTGTTCACTAAATTTCTTTCATCTCTAAGCAAAGAATGGGATATGAAAGAAGAATTTGATGTAAGCCACTATAACAAATACAAAGCATTTCAAAATTAATGATTTAACATGATAATGATGATAGATATGCAAACTTGGTGCATCATGTCAATATCATAATATAGTATTACTTGTCGGGGCACTATAAGATTTTGCATTTGGATTAGATCTTTTCAATTGTGATAATTGGTATTATTTTCAGTGTCTTTTCTCGAACGCCTTATTCGATTTTCAAACATTTCTTTCCGTCATCGAGTTGAAATTTATGAAAAACTTTGAAAAGGAAGAAGTATTCGAAGTGATCAACGAGATTTATGAGGAATTTGTTGATGACATCATTAAAAAGGTAACATATCACTTTGCTGTGCGCATAATACTTAGATTTTACTATATTTATACAATTTTACACGGAAACAACTTTGTATTTTGTGTACGTAATCCTTACAGGGGACGTTATTAAAGAGAGGAGAGTATTTACCAAAATTCGTTGAAAAGTTATTTGTGCTGACGTCAAACAGCTTGACCTACTACACAAATCCAAAGAAACCAAAAACCATTGAATTTGATTCTCAAACACGTGTAGAGGAAGCCCAGGATCAACCCAACTCAAAATTTCACCAGTTTTTTGTTATCACTACCGACAGAGTCTTACAACTTGCTACGTTAGACAAAAGGTAAGATTTGCTATTATATCGTTTGGCTTCTATCAACGCGTTTAACTATGACATAACTTCTGTTTCTCATCATCATATCAAGAGTAAAAATATTTCCGTCGACTATTTTTTTAAAGATATCGTTCGCAATGGCTCACTTCTCTCAAATTAGCACTATCCAGACTCCATTGTCAAGAATCGTACGGGAGACATTTACGGAATAAACGGAGGTTAGAATGGCATAGAATACGCATCAGACGTCAAGTGGAAAGTGACAGGGCAAGGGAAATGCTTAGAGCTGAAAAATTGGTACGATAGATACATTTGACATTGAAGAGATCATTGATATCTTATCATTACTTTTGTTACATATAGAAATACCTATCTTCATTTATGTCCATTTTAAAAATGCTTCGCACTAAAATTATATTTTCTAGGCGAGACTAGCGGCTGAAGACGAAGCTAAAGAACTGGCGAAACAAAAAGCCATGGAAGAAGAACAAAGGCGACATTTGGATGAGGTGAGACGACAGCTAGAGAAACTGCTTGCAGAAGAGATTCAGGCGAAAAAAGATGAGGAGTTGGTTCGAAGTTTACAAGCACGCATACTAAATGAAGAGTGGTCCAAAAGAGAAGAGTTGGAGCGTCTGCAAGAAGACCAAAGGAAACTTTTAGATGTGGAGCGCAACAAGACCAAGACGTATCTTCAGAAGCAGTCTGAAATGGAAAGGCAATTAGAAGGTAAAGTAAAAATATCTCTACCCCACATCTCATGTCAACTGAAATTAAACTATTGCATTGATTTGGAACGACATTTGTAAAACAGATGCCCAATTAAAATTGCATGAACTGGAGAAAGCCCGAGAAGAAATGGATGCTGAGCTGAGAGCAGCAAGGCATAAAAATGCAGAGAGGAACAGGGAAATTCTGGAAACCCGGTTGAAATTATTCAGCGCACCTATAGTCGACGATGAAAAAATAACTCGAGCAAGAAGGAGTGTAAGCATGCGCGAGGGAAGAAGCGTTGCTCCTCTTCGACCTAAAGTTCAGTTACCGCTCATGGAATTGGATCCGTCATAACCTCTGATTCGACCTAAGTAGCATTAAAAATACTGCAATAAATACATATTATCAGTGAACAGTTGAGGTGAAGAATTCACTGCTTTTATTATTGCGTTTGTGCTATAATCTGTAAAATAACTGGAATATATATTATACCTACTTATTACAGAATATTTCTAGCAAGATTTCATGAGAAAACTAATCATTCACATGACACTGTTTTGTGTTAACTGAAAGTTCCCTTTAGTCTTGTAATATTAATATGTATATATATTATGTACACTCAAATGGAAAGTTCATACTACTAAAGCAACTACTAGAAAATGCTCATGATATTTATCAATGTGTCAATATTAAATCATCCTACTATTGATGCATCCATAAGAGTGTGTGTTACGTTACGTATCTATTACATTTTATCTAAAATATGACTGTTTTGACTCATTTTAAGAACAGTTCATTTTACTTTATTCATTCATGAAACATGATAAATAAGCAATTTTGTCATCGGTGTGTATAGAGTGTCCTTATAGTTTGAAGAATTCCATTCCTTCCTAACAAATCTCGTTGTTTACTTCTTCTAAATGGATAAATAATATTGGTGTTGAAAGCAACCTGCCAGAATCACGGTTGCTCACTATTAATTAAAAGGATGATTAGATATGTTCATGGTTACGATAATGGGTGGGGTGTTATGTAAATGGTGCTACTGGATTATACCTAAGAGTAAATATACCTATAAGTAGGTTCATACTAGCAACTAGCTTTAATTTAGGAACCCGTGGTCATAGCATAGATTCTTTCTCACATTCCAACTGAAAATTTCAAATGTCCTTGCTTTTTACCAGTGTCTGTCATTCAAAAGCGTATAGTAGCACAGTGTATGAAATTGAAGATGAAAACCCATTGTCACGATAGATAATATTGCTAATGCCGTGATGTATCTTGATATTTAAAGAGACAAATTTATTATATTATTAATATGTAGGAATATAGATCTGATTTAGATAGATTGTTATTTTATTCAATACCGTATATCATAATTTTACGTAAATTTTATTGATTTTTTTTCGCTGTACTGCTCTCTAATCGAATAGAGCAGTTAGTACAGTATTGGAGAAATTATGTTGACTGATAATTACACAATTACCATAGCCACCATTCACCGCACGCTTCCATATATTTCAAATGCTATATTTAACTTTTAAAGAATATATTGTAATGCAAGTAATGCTAAACAAAGTTGAAACTAACTGATAAATGCAATTATCTACGCTACCATTTACTATTAACATTACCTTGTATTAATTTCGACTGTAGGGAATGTCAATGATCACAATATTGATTTTTTGTTATTATAACTGACTATTTGTATTACTACATTCTCTGGTTATTGACAACCTGTAGCTATTTATAAGTGCGGCGAATTCAATATAAAAATTTGAGATTATGCGTCCTCTCGGTAATTCTGATGCAATTCTGGCTTGATGTCGCAAACAATATCCAAAATTCTTGAAATAACCTGTAAAGTAACAAACGTTTAATAAGTTAGTCAAGTGCATATTTATTGTTACTATTGTGGCATACCAAAATTTAAACTTATTAAAAAGTTGTACGAACCTCTTCCTTGTTTTGTGCAACTTGAAGCTTCATTGCTTCCAATTTTTGTATGGTGTCCTGATCAATTCTAGCTGCAACATCTTCCCGTGATCCCATGTGCTAATATAATAAAAATTAAATGTTTACTTCCAAGCTAATGAATCAATATCAAGTTTACTCTTTATATGTTTGTGCTTAATTTAGCATATAATTTAAAAATTGGCTACCTTCGCTTCAAAGTCCTTGAATGACTTTTCCCTTTCCTGTCGATATTTTTCGATTTCAGCTTGAGCTTCCTCTTTGGCTTGTTTCAGACGACGGGCCTTGCCTGTATTATGAATTAGTATAAACCGTTAACTTTGCTCTATTACTTCAAGCTTCCAAAACTTTATAATATATTTTTTAAACAGTAAAATTCATGTGTAGTCTAAGGAAACTTACGCTTTCTAGCTTCGGCGACCTTTTCCGCTGCACGTTTTTCGGCAGCTAGGAGCTGTTGAATTCCTTGTGTTTGGGATGCCATTTTGTATTTTTGAAAATTTATTAAGTTATTCTGTATTTATTTAATGGGTTTGAGACTCGAAGTAAACTTAAACTAAGCTGTGAGAGGATGAGAGGAGAGGATACTCCCTAAATCTTGTCTTCTCTAGCTCCAAGCAACAACTGGGATAGGCATCTATATAGCATGATCTCAGATTTGGTTTTTACGATAGCAGATGAAGATACGGCAATGAACATGTGGGTTCTATTCAGACCTGCATATAGTGGCTTTGCAGCACAGTGGCGAACAGAAAATACCGACTAGCAGATTAGACTGGTTTTTATTCAAGTAAATTAATGATAAATTTAGCATCTGTATAGAATAACTATTGACCTCTTCATCTTTTGCTTCCATTAAACTTTCTATTTACAACAATAGTAGTGCCAGTACAATTTTTGAAAATTTGAATGACTTTTTGAATCATTTCATTAATTGTATATAAACATTGCAAGATTTTAAAAAAACATGGACAGTTATCTAGAAATTATAGTTTGTTTAGCTATAATCAGCTTCAGTTCAGTTGTAATCATATATACAGAAGAAGCGAAGAAGGGGTAAATAAGACAAGTATAAATCGTGTTACTCGTTCTCCAGTATTTTTCCAGTAACACAATGTCACAATTTAAAGTTTCTTCACCCTTGTGCTGCCACTAAAAGGAGAGCCGAGCCGATGTTCTTATATGAATAGGTACCTAATAGAAAGTGTAAATACTGCTACAGCTCTCCCAAGAATGGAGAAAAACATATATACATATGTATATGCTAATATTGAATATGCTATATCGCATCTATGTCCAGAATCCGTTCATTCACGTCTTTACACATTCGCATTAATTTATCTTAGCTTTGTCTAGAACAGGTAATCCTATTTACCTTGTGAGTAAAGTATGGCAAAGTAGTAACATTAACTGCTGAGCTGAATATTCATGATAATTTCAAATCTATTCAGCTGCAATTTTTATAGGGTGGGATGGAATGGAACACTAAATGCTGTATAGTATCACTAACTAAATGTGCCTTGAAATACTTTTAGATAGTGCAAATACTAAACTGTATCAGCTCTGTGATATTTTAGAACATGTATAGCAGTGACTAGTGACTCATTTGAATCAGTCAATCGGTATACCACGGCTCCGTATCATCCTATATCAACTAAAAACAAGCAAAGCTCATAATATCTTAATAATAACTAAAATCCCAAATATTTAAAGCAATATATAGGAGAGAGATGCAAGACGATGCAGCAACTCCTTGTCTTTTTAACTTTCTAACTTATTTAATATTGTTCATATTAAATAGCTAAACAAAAGAAAGTAAACTGTGCAGCTGAAGCAATTTTACAACAAATCAATGAGCTTTATTTCTTGATGAACACAGTATAGTGAAATTCTGAGCAATATTTTAAACGCGCTTTTCATGTAAAACATGTCATGGGAGTGATGAAATGAAAAGCTTCCAGAATGATTAAGATAAAGTAATAGTAATAAAGTCCTTTATTATTGCATTATACTGAATATAATCAATCAGCTTTTGTTTCACATCTACTGTCAGTAGAGTATTTAAACTGCTGCTTAAACTAACGAACACTGTATAGATATATTGTTTGCTTTGAATTGTTGCTGATTAGCTTATAGATGCAATTGATTGCAATTATACCATGGACAATTATATATCGTTCAACGTTTATATAAGGTATCTTTGGTATTCATTTATAAGTCATATATTCTTACAGACTAGACTAATCGTAAGTTTTTTAGATACATTTACAGAAAACATAATACTGTAAATACTGTATCTATCCTGTCAAAAAACTAGCATTGCTTCGACCGTCTTGGGTTCCGTGCAGTGAGCCTATTAAATACTTTAAGTACAGTGCATTACCACTTTGCATAATTATTATACATTTGCTTACTTGTATGCATATTTGCTTTACAAAAGTCGTACTGATAAATGGTATCAATAGAAAATAGCAATTCAACAATTAATACTATATGATTTGTTTGAATGTTTTTGGAAAACCATAATAATACACATATCACTACATACTTTAACTAGATTCTGAGGTATTCAGAAAATCACGCAGAAGAGTGGGCTGATCAGTCATAATTCCTGTTGCGCCTAGAGCTTCACATTGTGCGAATTCATCATCATCATTACAGACCCAGAAATACACCTATGCCATGATTGAACGAATGTGAAATTAAAGGTACTTAAGATCTTAATTTTTACAAGAATTTCGAGTTACATATCAAATTATATACTTACATGAATACCCCGTTTTTTCAAATGGCTGATTAAAGGTTTCCACACCAAAAATGTTTCGCATACCCAGAGTAAGCACTTCTCTGAGAATGATAAATGTGTGACTTGCTTCAACCTTCGCCTATAAACGAGTGGGGTTTTATCAACAAAATGATAGAAATGCAAAAACTAAATTTAAACTGACTGTTACCTTTTCATAGACATAGGAAGAAATACTTCATAATGTGTTTCTTTGATTGGAATGAAAGGCAGTATTCCCGTTATGGCGCATATAAGTAGAAGTAAAACTCGTTTTGCCGAGAAAAATAAGCACACCTTTGGATTCTACAGATAAAATGGAAAATAATTTAAAACAGAATATATCACACACAAACCATTTTGTTAGTCAGTGATATTGTAGACAGTTTTGTAATGACAATTTACCACTTTGTAACACTGTTGACAAACTTCATTATTAAAACTTCCCCAAACTGTGACGTCTGTCCTTTCAAACTCATCGATTAACTTTGAAACTTCTGTGATTAGGCGTACATCGTTATCCTTGATATCAATGTTGATTGGTAAGGTTGGAAATTCCTGAAAAACATCCCGTAACAGAGGTATTCTTCTTTCATCTTCAGACCAGGACAGGTCTGAGAAGAATTCTCCTGTAAAACGCCATTCCATTTTTCATCATCAATATTTCATTATCGCTTCCATTTTTTTTGCTATAATTAAAATAAATCTAACCAGGAATTGTGTCGATTGGAATTTTAGTATTTAGTGGCGGTAGGGATGAATATTCAAGTTCAGACACAGAAAGGCTTTCTCCAGTGACTCTTAGAAGGGTCGGATCATGAAAAACAACTACCTGACCATCCTTGGTCAAGCGAACATCTAACTCGAGCATGTTTGTTCCTTTTTTAACGGCACTAAATAGATATAAAAGTCGGGTTACGAATGAACTATTTTAATCAATATTACTGTGAAATGAAAACACATAAAAAATTACTTTCTGAAGTTTTTTAATGTGTTTTCGTAGCCCTCTGCCGAGCCTACATTGCGAATGGATCAATATATAGCATGGTATAGCATTAGAGTCAAGACGCAAGATTTTAAACAATGATTTTGCACAAACAAACTATGCATGTAAATTGAGATGCTTACCACCACGATGACTGATGTGAGCACATGAAAATGTAATATTCTTCTTTTTGTGAAGAAGATGAGGAAAATTCCAAAAGAAGGCTGAAGCAGCGGCGTAGCTTAGAAAAGCCCCAAGAGCTGTTGAAAATCCCATGTTAAGTAATTGTATTTAGTATTATTCTAATTCTACAATTTCGACTATTATTCTACTTTTTTCTTTGATTTGATTGCTAGATATTATGTTCGCTTCCAGAAATGATTTGAAAATTTATCTTTAATAAGTAATAATAAAAAATATAGCTGAATAATAAGTCACAATTCGTATTTTCAATTAGCACAACATATTAACAACAATAGACATCTTTAAATGCTTTTTTGGCTGCATTTGGGCGTTTAGTTACACAACATTATAACCTTATGTATATTTAAAACTGAAATTATGTGCACCCACAAAATGTTTCAGTTTCTATCACATCAGAGTATAAATTAACTTTTAAAATACATCTGAAATATTTGTATTCACTTACTCCCTCATTCAAAAAAACTTACTTCATGCCTTTCTTCTACAAATTAAAAAAATACTCAGTACTCTACAACATACTTTTGCTAAACTCAAGTACCGTTACAATTACTATACTATCGATTATTGTAAAATTACTCACGCTTCATCTTTATTGCATTTCTCCAACCATTTAAATTTGCTTGTACGTAATTATACTTCTGCTTTACTATTTGAAACCTATTCATACGTATTCAAGCTGAAGATACTTGCAAATTATGTTGGCAGAATGTTGTATAAGTAAATATAAGTAAAAGCTACTTAATTGTTAGCAAACGTTTAGATTCCTATAGTAGTCTATAATTTCGAACATTGTAGTTGTGTTATTGTGAGCAAAGAAATTAAAATTCTGTTAAAATGCAACTAATCTATTTGATATCACAGGAAGGAAACTGAATAAACATTCTGTTCCATGTCATATATTGCCGGTAAAAAGCCTCTCTCCATTAGGGGGGGAAGAATATCCCTCAGAATATCTCTCTGACCACTGGACAATTTGGACAAATCAAAGCTATAAGATGCGTTATTAGCTAAAGATGAAAGAATTACAGAACATGTTAAAATAAAGGTTGAATGGGTAAAAACGTCAACTGTAATACTCATATAAAAGTTGTAACTGTAAGTTGTACGTCTAAATCCAGACTGGTCTTTCACGTTTCAAATCGACATCGTTATGTCAAATCCAATAAGTGATATTATGTATTATGGTTACAGTTCAACACGAAAAATTCTAGCTGCTTATCCCTCATTTGTCCCATCCAAAGTTTGAAGGGCAAAGGTAAGTCTTCAGTGTTTTTGATATCAGGCGTTTAAGTAACAGCATAAATTAACTACATAACTAAAATTCCTGGATCGTCATTAATGAATAATAATGATTTATTGCAAAAACTGAAGGCACACAAAAAATTAGAACCTAAATTCTCAACAGAACAATACTAACGAACTACGTTACGTATGTTAGATCTAAACTTGGACATTCTGTTCGAGATTTATATTATTCATGGTCAAAGTAAAATATAAATAGCTATATGTTGGCAAGTATCTCTCCAGGAGGAAAGTACATTAAGTCACGACTCACAGGCACAGGTGACAAGTGTTAGTAGATCGGTTCAGTGGTGCTAAGTCAAGTGGTTATTGCATGGTGCTCTATAGAAATAACCGATATCCTACTTTAACAACTTGGAACTTTTTGGAAATTAGAACTTGGAACTGGAACGCTCATAACACATACATGCAAGGCCGAATGTATAGATTTTCGGACGGACGGACTGGATGGATGGATGAGGTTCCAATGGCACGGGCACGAAAGACGACAAAGCCAAGCATGCATACATAATTCATCAGCTGTTCCATGTTACCTTTACTATGCCACATTGTTCATAGACAATAATAACTTTTCGGCTGAGAAATGTACTTAATTATTTGGCAATAAATATGATAATTAAATGACGATGTCATGCTTTGTCATTGTCTACTTTGCTTTAATAAAAAATTTAATTTACTGGACAGCAGCGTAAAATTCAGTTCAGACTGGTCAGAGCTTTATGCATAGTTTTGGTGAAGCTACTACACGTGCATGAAATGAAATTGCAAAAATTTTATGAGTGAGCAAGCAAAAATAACATGCTGTTGCTGTTTCAGACTACTGCTGGGATGAAATGGCATGATTTTGCACTATTTATATATATAACATAACATAATGAACAAACAGAAAACCGAGTGTTGACTGTTGACGTTGAGTGAGGAGGACTGTGGACAATATATTCAATCTTCTGCTGCTGTTGGTCATTAAATAGCATTAGTGGTAAGCTATTGCGTATTAGCACGTTGTTTCTTATTCTGTCCAGTTAAATACGCAACATAATGTGTATTACCATTACCTATGCTAAACGCAATTATTACAGTCAAAGAAGCAAAAACAGGAGGATGGATTGATTGATCCATGAATGACGTGTATGCATATTATCATTGTTGTGTTAATGATCAATCACATGAATTCACATTTTTTAAATCTATCGATTGTTGGGAATTGATCTTCGTTTTATATCTTTTGCATACAATAGTAAATGCGGAGCCACATATAGCATAATATAGTGGAATGGACTCTGTTGTCAATGAAGCATAGTTGCAATGTAGTTTTATATGATCAACTAAAATAATCATTTTGGAATTTGACCAATAAAAATTTACTAAAAATCATTATTAATTTTTTCATACAAGTACAAAATGTTATTCTTTCTTTGCCAACTCTTTATCGAAAACAGGATTTAATGTTAATTTTACCGGCTTATATAAAATACCGCTGACAGTTCTTTCAGTATCGTCTATGATCTTATTGATTACTGATCCATTAGTTCCTAAAATGCACCATTTATATCGTTCTTTGGGACATTTTAATAGAATGGTGATGCAGAGCGTACCTAAAAATATTTCGGGAAATGGGGACAGCATTATAATATATATTAAATCCAGTGACTGTTTTTTCCTATAGAGTAAATTTTAAAACAAAAGACAAAATTCTCAATTACCTGCTTCCGATTCCTCCCAAAACTCTATAACTGGTTTAACCTTGAACGGAATTTCTTGAGGCAAATATTCTAATAGTTTTGCACGAAGAATGCTAAGAACTAGCTTTGGCGGAGGTACGTCTGTCAAAGTTTCAGCGTCATAGAGCCAGTCATGCGGTACAGCATTCACAACTAAATATCGCTGCAATTAAAACATTTTGAGTTACATATCTTTAAAAATATTTGGTTAATAATTCAATAGATCGCATGTAAAATAGAACATGTACCCTTAGCAAATCAATACCATCCCCTTGTAAGGCAGAAATCATAAAAATGTCATGGAAGTGAGGCCACCCCATTTCATGAAAACCTTCAAAACCAGAAAAATACATATTACAAATTATAATCGATATTTATGCTGTACAAAGACATTTATAACACAAAATATTTGTCAGTTCCTTTTATAATAATACCCTTTTTAATTTCATCTTTGGTAAAAAATTTGGATGCAGTTTGCATTGATTCTTCTTCTTTTGTGGAACAATTCTTTAGCGTTTCCATTTCGACATAACGTTGCTTTGCTTTAGCAAGTATGGCTTCTGTGTTTAGCCTTTTATGGCTTTCTTTCTTCTCCTCAAAAGTTCGCACCGGCAGCGGGTTGCCTCCAACTATTCCACATGTTAAATATTTAACGATATCCAGCAGTGATGACTTTATTTTGATCATGTCAATCTATAAATAAAATTTTCAATTATTTAGGCGACTGAAAATCGTCAAAACTATTTGTATCTAACTTTGAATATATGATAAATTAGACTGTGTGCCTACTTTGTTTAAAATAAGTATTGCTTTTTTATCAGGAAACTTTTCCAGGATGCTTTTAATACGGGAATCTAGCTTATCTCGAGTAATTGAACCGGATACATCATGAATAACTGCAATTACATGGGATGTGCCAATAGATTTCTCTGGTCCATACACAAATTCTTCCGTAAAGGCGAATCTGCAGTTGAAAAATGAAAAAAGGAGTGAGCATAACGATGAGGTAAATGATTGAGGAGATAATCCACTCAAGCAGTACAAACTTTTTGATCTCTTTGACATTAACCAGCCCTGGTGTGTCCACAAATACTAGTTGAGTATTCTCATCTAAATAAACTGCTTTTTGGTTTTTCCGTGTCGTATGAGGCCGCCGGGAAACAGGGCATACCTTTAAAAAGAATGTCAATTTTCCAATTTATAATGATAACGTAGACTATGACCCTCTTGTTTAATAGATGAATTAGAAAATGATTGTTAAGTACATACGTCATAGTTAGTCAGGGCATTAATGATGGTACTCTTTCCAGCATTTGGAACTCCAATTATCGCTATTTTCATCAATCTGGAGTTTTCAGGGCATGGTACTTTTCGTTTACTCTTAACAACATCATTATCTAGTTTGGGGAGAACTTCCTGGTTAACTACTACAAATTCAACCAAAATCAAATTCGAAATATGAAATAAAAAGTTCCTCAAGAACGATTCACAACAAATCACATACTAAACACAAACAGAGATACACTATATATATTAACCAATAATTAGACAATGAATGACAGCATCACTGAAACTCACCAGATGTTGCTTCCACACTAAAATACCTTCCATTTATTGATCCTGGAAGTTGACGTCTGACAAAACCGTTGGTACTACTTATGTGAGCATCAAGCTGTAAAAGCTTTGAAACTACTCGTCGACACTGTAACGATAAATACTTCATTCTTTCCGTTTACTCTTTTCAAATTGCTGAATGCTATTTTCAAAACAACAATTATGTCTGAGGTTGCCGATGACAAATTCTAAATCTAATCTACGATATCCTAATTAACAGACTAATTAACCTTCCACCTTGGACTTTGAAACCTTAAAACTGACAACTGACTATCAAATATTCAGACTTCAGACTTTTCCAGACTAAAAATAATTACAAAAAAGCGATTCTTTCCTTTAGTCACACACGCTGCATGTAAAATGTAATGGTCATCTAAAATCAAACAAAAGCAAGCATGTGATTTCATCCAAACAAAATATTATTGTTCCGTTCCAGATTCAGCTGTGAATGTGTGCCTTCCAAAGCATGTACCTTGCCGGTCTCATCTTTCCGAAATTCGCTGCGGGAAATGGACTCTGCCTACACACTCAGCTCAGACTAAACATAACACAGCAGAAAAGATGAGCTTAGCTTGGCTTGGCGATCATCTGCTTTTTCACTGAACTTGAATGTCTAGCAGTTTTTTTGTTGTCAAAATAATTATAATTAATTAGTACTTTTTCTTGATAGTTTTTTTATTAGTTTGCAAGATTTGAAAGAAATTAAAGTGACTTTTATCAACTTCCAGTTGCCACGCATAATAATTTCCTTTCGTTAGTACTTGTTACGCTAACGGTGAAGGGAGTTTCTTTATTCGAGTAAAATCATCAGTTTGACAGTTCATCTACTTTTATCTTTTGTTGTTGAGTCTTTTCATTCCGGTGAACTGTGAATCATGAGGATCACGGAGGTTTTGTCGAAAAGAAAGTTTGTTAGGATGCCTTTAACTCCTGCAGAAATTAAAATGGTGCCTTTTCGTGAATTACTTCCTCTGCAGCTAAAGAATTCAGTGTCGGGAAGGTCGGAGAGAACCGCAGGTACATTATATATTTTAATGTTTTTGTAATTTTTATTTGGGTGTCATGTAACTAGTTTAGTAACTACTTGACAAGCATATTTTATAATTATAATTAACTAAAAATTTATATAATGTATTCTCGCTTTGGATGTTTTATTAGATGTTTCCTGTTTACAAGAAATGGCTGTAATGTTTGCGTGTATGAAGAAACATGATTTCAAAGAAGTGAAATGTACCGAAGAAATTGACATTTTCCAAAAGTGCTACGCAGAGTATACTGTAAGTGAAGCGTATTTTTTAGAAACCAAAACTACATTTATTTTCATTTAGTATCCGCGTATATATATTAATGGTCGAATGTTTATTTAACGTTTCAGGGCAAGAAGAAAATGAGAAAAGTGCGAGAAGAATCCGGTCAAATGATCACAGGAACCAATTCTAGAAATTTAACGACGAAGCAGATGAACAAACTGTTATCGAAGCATCCGCAATTTAACGAAAGTAAATAAAAGTTAGGTATGCTATAGTGTTCAACTTCTGTTAATTAGAACTTCGCAGATGTAGTAAAAAGTGAAGATAAAGTCTGAATGCATTATTATTGTTGTAGACAATTTGTTATTGTGGAATAAATAATTTATTAAGTTTAAAGATCCTTTAAAATGTGTGAAATGTAAATAAGAAATGAATGCACCATTTTAATACGAGTTTATAAAGAAGTGTTTTTATCAAAATTTTAATGATATCTGTTCTGTATGTTCTTGGTCCCACTGCAAATGTTGATTTCTTTGTTAGCATAATAAACTGTGTATTACCTTTCCGATCGTGTTTGTGTATTGCATAAACACGTAGAGGCAGGAAGCTACAGAATAAGAAAGATTTGAATTTGTTTTATGTTGTAACAGTCATATTCGAGATAGCTTTAAAGTGCGGTTGGAAACAAGTACATATGCACACAGATGACAGCATATTGATGCTGGTATTTATTTATTGAAATAACACATTTTTCATATTACAATTAATATGAACTTATTTAGCTTCTCTCATTTTTATTCTAATACAATTTATTATTTTATTTAACACAAAAGATAAACAACAATAACAGGTGACTTAATATGGGTGGCTATATTATTCCTTAAAAATTTATTTATTTGGAATGACTTCAACTAGTTTAAAATTTCTTGACTGCTGGCTATCTCACTATGAGCTATGATCAATTAATTTATTTCGCAGAATACCAACTAGGGCAGGCAGGTTTTTCACCTTCTTTCTCTTGCAATTGCACATAATATTAACCTTGTCTAGCAAAAGTCTATATCAACGTGTTCAATAAAAATAGACAAAATATTCGAATGAAGTTTTATCATACAGAAGTACAAGAAATGAGTTGTAGATTAGTCACTGAACCTTGTTTCTGCGATATTAGAAAACTGTTTTTTTATTTCAAGAGTAATTTTCGTTATAGTTTTAATTCGGTTTTATTATATTTTTATATCAATTCATAATTTCATTTTCATAAATTGGACCAACGCACTTGAAGACAAACACGAAGATCAATGACGAATGCCAAACAAGTTATTATTTTACGCAATGCTTGCATGAGAAAGAAAACAGTAAAAACCTAACTCTGACAAAATTCTTAGCACCCTTAATCATATTATCAATTATCAACAGTACAATAAACGCTACAGAATTTATCTCATTAAATAACATCAATATAATTTATAGATATATTTAGTTTATTTAATCCTATCTATTGCATTTATGCATTGTTCTATTGCAGTCCTAATGGTACTTCTAGCGTAAAACAAGAAAATCATGGTACACAATTATAATAGTGTTATGGGAATTGTTATCTTATTTTCATTATGTATGACCCCGTTGGTGAGGAACAGCTCATTCGATTTTTTATGACAATTTATGTATGTTTTTTTCATTATTAAAATATCACAATTTCTGCCTGGACCTTTCTCCCTTCAACATACTATTTTTGTAGATTTTATATTATTCACATGCGTAACATTTGCTTAAACTTTAATTATATATCATGTACGCATTATAATATAACATTCAGTATTGGTGCCTACATTAAGTATATATATATTTATTAAATCCAGTTAACATTCATTATCTTCAATATCCAACAACAATAGTAGTACAGTAAGTATTTAGATGGTTGTTGTAGTTTTCCAGTAGAATTGTATGACGCCAATTAATAAGATGTGATTGTTAAAGCAGTGGTAAGTAATCATATCTATAATTATGTACAAATAAGCATTTCAAGCTTTGCGACACAAGGAAACTTTTTTCCAACTTTTACACGTGCATGATTTAGTGGTAAACCTAATAACAAATATAATCAGTTTTTATTTTTAGACAACAAACATGAAATCGGAGGTTTGGAAATTGGAAGTAATTGGCATGGTCAATGGAATTTAATGGTTCCCACAGATTTTGCACAGCATTCATGTAGCCAAAGTCGAAATTGTTTACTTTTCATGTGAATTTGCGTTTGGAGTTGCTAAAACTTCAGTCCACAAAATAGTAAACAAATTAGACGTTTGGCTTGACCGAGACTGGTTGAATATGGGGTATGAGGAGACAGATAGGGTTCTATCAGGATCTGAACTGATACAGCTTCGTGTTCGGTGATGGCGTTTGGAGATCGACTCACATCGTTTTGTTTTGTATATACTAGCGAATGTAGATTTATTCAGTTACTTCGTTTTTCGTCTGACTCTAGACAAGCTCTTCTTTTCCAAGACGTCAGTGCCAGTTTTCTAAAGATACGTTATTTTGCCAAATATGAGTTTTGGGAAACAATGGAAAACAATCAACTGCCGGAAAGTCATTTCTGCCAATTATGTACTTAAAAGTAAAAATGTGTAATGTGCTATCAGTTGCATACATAGTTTTTAGAAAAGTCTTAAGCTAAACGGAAAACAAAAATGATATCAACTTCTTATACTTATACTCTAGTATTTGTAATTTTCGTCCGCATTTATAGCGATTTGTTTTGATGGAAGCGATAAATTTTAGATTTTAGTTAGAAAATGGCTAATATTTTTACACAGTATTATGATAACAATACTTTACCTTATAAGTAGTATTATATATTTTCAACGTAGTCAGTCCATTTTCCCCAAAAATGAGTTGAGTATATGCGATATATTCATTACTCAAATTATGTTCACATTTATTAACTCAATTGAAGATGCTCCTTTTATAGATCAGTATCCTTCGATTTTTTATAACTACTTGAAATAAAAGTTTGAAATATTGTTGATCTTTAAACATTCAGTACATGCATATTGCAAATGAAAAAAGAATTGTTGACTATGGCGAGATTGTGTAAAACCCCCTAGGTTGAATACAATGCTCATTCTCATTTTGTTTGCCTATTAAGTCGGTTAATAATATGGGTGGAAACTGGAGTGTTATAAGGTGCATTTCATTATATTCTACAGTAAGAACACCAAGGCTGTTCGAAAAGCATTAAACGTTTTTATAATTTTCGACACGATAAAAATAACTTTCTCATAAAAAATCCAAAGCTATTGGTTACGATAGTAATAAATGCTCTTGAAGGAACGTGTGTGTGTGTGTGTGTGAGTGTACTAATCGTTTTGTTAAATGGTTGTAAATAATGTAATTATTTGCCAGTGGTTCATGTAAAATGCACACGCTTTTTGGACAGGGAGGGAGAGAGTTAGCTTCTGTATTTATTACCACGCTGCTCGCAAGGTGGTATTAACAGCCCTGTGCAGTTCAAGCGTAACTCCTCTTTTTTCTTTCGCAAACTCTAAAAAAGATTTACGACTTTCGGCTTCCTTCACGGAGAGTCCTCTAATAAAACAGGAGAAAGTTGGAAGAGAGAAAATAGTGTGTTTTTCTGTATTGCGTGGTCTCTGTCTGTATTGAACAAAAAACAACTATAACTCAAAAACATTCATTATATTGGTTTTGCCATAGAAAGTAGAGGCGATGCGATGATATAGGTAATGGCCATGGCACGACTCATCATAATAATTAATATTTATCTTTTCAACACAAGTGAGGTCTTATCATAATAATACAGAATATGGAGTATGATAATTGTTTAATGATTGTATCATATTTTTACTTTCTCCCTTCTATGCTCTATAGGGATACGCTTAAAAAAGTTTTACTTTATTAAGCGGATGATGCAGCAGCAAGGAGGAAAAATGGGAGGAAAAATAGCAATAAAATGGTTTTTTTTTGCGTAGAACAATATTATGATGGATAGAGCACAGCGACCAATTTTACAAATTACATGGTGTAAAGCAGAGTACATTATATATAAATAGATAGGACATATTATAGATGATTGGCGAGTTGAGTCTTGAGTCCTTCATCGGTATAATACAAAATCGTATGTTATGCATATATAGTGGGAATTTATTCTTGTAGCTCACGCCATGCGGCCTTGCCCACACGGCAGGAGAAGAAGAACGTCCAAAGTAATCATTATGAATGGCGACATGTTAAAAAATCATTTTTATTATTATGTACATAATATATCTCACTAGTATAACGTCGTACTAAAAGCCTGCAACGACTTCATGATCACATCATCCTGAAAGTGAAAGAAAAACAAGCAGTTCAGTTTAAAAACACATTACGAGAAATGTGAGAAAGAAAGGTAGACAATATAAATTGAAATGCTGGTAGAAATGGTCGGCTTAAAAATGATATTTTCATGGTATCTACATCTAAAAGTATCCATCACCTTTTGTTCTACACCTTAATACTATACACATTATAGTTTTATACTAAACTACACACTACTTACTAACTTACTTACCGAACAAAAAACCTCGATTTTGACAAAGTAAAAATAAGCGTCACATTGGGAAAAATAAGGATGTCATGCTACATGCATTTTCTCATGACTCACTGTCACGAGAGACATTAGGAAGTAAAAGAATCATATTACTTGAAGAAGGCATCGGACAAAACAAGACAATTGAATTGGCAATCCCCTAAGGGAAAGTCGTTTCTACTAAAAGCGTGTAATAGTACATACGTCTTTGGCATCATTTAAGACACTCTTCTTTCCTGTTGTGGAAGCTAAATAGAAAAGTTACAAGGTGATGTGCGGTAATGGCAAAGGGGGAAAGTCAATAATAATATCTTTACACCAGATTCCAGACCCACGAAGAATGTTAAAAAAGATAATGTAACATAATACCACACAACACAAGTAGCGTTGTACAGTTAGTTTCTATTTAAGTACTAGAGCATCATCATATAGTGTCGTCGTCATCATCTTTAACAGGTTCTGCATCTTATGTTGCCGCTTCTTAAAATCGTTTAGGATTTTTAAATAAAATCCCCTTTGGTACTGTGTAATAGTCCAGAATGGGTTTTACGACGGCGACTTTTATTCATGCAAAAGTGTATAGCCAAAAACAGTAACAAAGCGTTTTGTTTTTTGCTTATTCGTTTCAAGTTAGAGGCACAACATGGGAATTATATGTATGCAGTATGCATGCAGCAGAGACACGTAGAAAAATGGTGATACAAGGAAAGGAGGAAGAAATCATGATAAAGAAATTGCACTGGAGAAAGTTCGTGACTTTTTCCAAAGATATTTTGTTTTCTTCCATTTCTGTTTGTTACATTTGCATATTTATTTCTGGGTAGTTGAATTGAGCATACATAGGGAAAAATTTATCATTCTCATCTTTTTATGCTCGTAAAGCTCAGTGGGTATTATAGGTTTATGCATAAAATATAAGGCAACCAACAAGTTAGATTATTCTTTGCATTGCCTTTACCACCGCCACCTCCATACCACTTTGCTTGTGAGCCTTGTAAAATATAATATGTACAGAGAGAGGAGGGAGAAAGGATCGACTGCTACTAGTACAGTTACCACAACAACTAATACTCGGAATAGGAAAAGCCTTGTTATGGTTTATCTGCGGATTCAGTTAACTTGAGTAAATAAGTCTATGTAATATGGGTAATACCTAGCTATGGGGCAATCTTGGCTCAAAACTTGATAGTGCACTCTCACTCTCTGCGCTTGCTTATATATATGAGCTTCCTTGCAGAATATTAGGTGAGTGCCTTGGGCAAAAGAAGTAACTTTCTTATTTGGTCTTACTTATATCGTTGCACAACTTTGGATACTTTGTTTTGCTGGTCTGTCTCAAGCCATACACCATAGGCAAGTAAAAAAGCTAAAGCTACAATCATCATGATCATCATCATGCGGTGCGTTATACGTTATGTTATTATTGTAGCTGTTAAGTAAAAAAGCTATTCTTGAAAGTGGATAGTGTGGTTTACTTATTTTTCGTCAAAGAAGGCTTTTCATAGATATTGGCTGATTGTAGGGAAAGATGAGAGGTTTTCCTTACAGAGGATATAGAGAGATGAGAGGTAAGTTATCTGTAAACAGAGAAAGTAGCAAGGAGCGACAAGGGAAGACGTGTACAGTCGGTTTAAAAACATGCATGTGTACACTGCGATCAAGAAGCTCGACAGTTAAAAACGCTATCGCAATCAAACTTGTATCGTAGGAATAATGTCCTGGCTGTTTTCTACAGGAGATACGTACTTGAGCGGAAATTGCTTTCAGCAAAATAGTATAATATGTTATGTGAGTACAAAATATATTTACATACAAAAATCATCTACAATTCCGGAAAGAAAAAACAATTTAAATAACATGCGACATGGCTGAAGAGTATTTTCAGAGAAAGCCATCATGAAGAAGTAGAAAAAAGTTGTGTAACTACTTTACCTATATAGGTGAAATAATTTGGTAGTAGAAGAAAGAGGAAAAAGGAAGAAACTGATTATATTTACGTGTATTCAATTTCAGACGCGAATCCAAACATAATATTTGCTGGAATTAGTTTTTCTTGGATGTCTAAATCCCGCGTAATAAGAAACGATAAAATAATACCTGTTTACTTATACTTATTTGGTGATGGTGGATACTCTATTTTAATGACTAGTAGACACAAACTACTGGAAAACATACTTTACTCTATATTTTGTTACGTTAAAGCGTCAACTCGGTAGCTTAACCATTTCTACATAGTAGGATGCATGCATACAAACTATCCAGAATATTACACAACTTACTTTTAAACAGGATTCAAGAAACTCTTCGATTGTCACGATTCCATCTCTGTTGACGTCAAATTTTGAGAAAATTTTATCGACATGATCCCTTGTCTTTCTGTCTTCTCCCTGCAAATAGATTTTCAATCCCAGTGATTATGGATTAGATACGTCATATCAACTCTCGGACAAGTACATACTTAGCATGAATAAGTAAGTTAAACAAGTATGTGATCATCCATACAAATCTTTTGAGAGTCTGTGAAGTTCCTTCTCTTCCGTTCTTATCGAGATAAAGCTACTATCCGTTTTACAAACATCTTTCAAAGATAAATCCTTCTCTAAAAGAGCAGCGCACTTATGGACACTTCCCTTGATACTTTTATGGAAACTATCGGTTTTATTGCTGCTAGTCTTAACTTGCACCAGATCTTGAAATAGGAAACTAGCTGCTGATGTAACATGAAAGCAAGTAGCGTAATCCTTACAAGTAGAAAAATGTGACAAAATTTTTACAATAATGATTGCATCTCCCCATAACGGATGTATTTTAGCACAAAAATATTACAATATCAGATCCTACCATAACAATAACAATATACGTGTATACCATTGTCATTTAAGTTCACTGCATTGCATACCCAACGGCGAAAAGAGTGTTGTTGTGATGTAGGTATTTAAATTCGTACTAATCATAAATAATGTCGGAAAGGAAGTTTGCCTGGAGAAGGATGACGTGGATGTATAAATGCCAGAGTACATTTACGTAAGTCACACAAGTGTATATATGTATATGTCTTTTCTATATGTTCACAGTTTATATTATTTTATGGTCAAACCCTTGAAGCCACACTGGTTTTGTGAATTTTGCAAAACCTTCCTCTCCAAAGGATGGACATACATAATGTAATAAAGTGGGAAACCAACCTGTTTTGAAACTCCGACAAGATCATGTACCGCTGAAACGATGTCAAAAAAATCTCTCTTCGTTATGAAACCGTTCCCGTTGCTATCGTACAGTCTGCAAAATATCCATCTCAATTTCTCACGGCTGGATCCGCGAAGTAGTGTAGAGAGTGTTAATATCATATCCTGTTTTTCAAAAGAAAAGTATTAATAGCACACACGCAACATTTCATGATCATCATCATCAGTAGCCTTTCTCTGAGGGTAACACAGATAATAAATTCTGCAGCATTACTTCAGAAAAAGGAAAGCAGGAAGGATGAAATTTAATAGCTGAATTTTATATGAAATGAATATTATTATGTTGTTTGAAAGGATGTGGTCGGGGCAATTTACCATTTTGCAATTTCTACAAAATCACATTTATTGACCACTCGAGTGAGTGGGCACAGCATAGAATACACTTTATTTGTTCCGCTTTGATTCCAATTACGTACCATTATTATAGATGAAAAGTCAGCACAAATTTCAAAAGGGCTTTTAACCGAACACTATGTCTGAGCTTTCAGCCAGAGAAACGGAAAAAGTTTCTGTTTAGGTGGCGTATTTCGCTAATCCGCGTGTGTGGCTTTATGATATTTCACAGTTGCATGAATGTGGTATCATTATTAAACATTCGAATTCATATCATAAGTCAGGAAAGTGCAATTTGATATACACAGCCTTTCGAATCTTGGGTTTTGAAGCCTTCTAAATGATCTAAACTTTGGTCTCAAGTCACCCCATCAGTAAGTTTTGACTGATGATATAGCAGAAGAATAACAAAAAATCACATAAATGAATGTAAATGTCTGTCGACCTGTCCTTATTCTAACTTTTATAACAAATTCAATATTTATTTTCATAAATGACAACATCAAACTCATTTTCCATTTCAAACATACTCATCGTTTTTTCAACCATTTTGGACTTGATAACGTAGTTACTCTGTGAGGTAGCAACAAGCGTGACCTTTCTAAAGCACTAACACTGTGACGCTGATCATTTTGCTTTCATTCATTTCATTCAGCAGCAAAAGAAGAATCCCTTCCAGTCAAAAATTCCTATACATACGTGCTATCCAGATGGATCAAAAAAGGGACCAGCATTTTTAGCAGGTCGGAGTGTATAGTATATAGGTGACCTAACGGAGTAAATCAAATTCAGGTTGTTTTTTAGAGAATGGTCGTTTTATGGGTGAAAAATAACACGATGAAAACATATTCCAAACCTGAGTATCTGTATACGTTTGTTACTGCGTTTATATAAGATTATGGCAGTCGTTTCTAGTGGACTTATTCCAACTTGAGATTTCCTCCGTGGACGTGTATAGTATATTATATCAAGTTGAAGCGGTTGTTATTACCTTAAATGTGATTGCTCCACAGCTGGTAACGTCGAATGCCCGGAAAACCAAATGAGCGTAAACAGAGGAATCTATTGATTGAAAACGATGAGAAAAAAGAGAAAAAGAACTTGGTATAAGCATGTCAATTTCCGCCTATCATCCCATTCACAATCATTTAAAATGCTTTTCTTTTATTTTAAAGCAAATAAGAAAGCATCCTTTGTTTTATTTTTATGTTTTGAAAGAAGTAGAACAAAAAATATACGAGCAGTAGTAGGTATTATGGTGTGCTAGCAGTAAAGAGAAGCGTGAGGAAAGCGTATTTTTTATGTATTTTACTTTACAGGGTTCATGAAAGGGAATGATTATTTTTTATCGCATCTCCTTGACTAATGCTACGACTACATAAAACCATTACAACAGGAAAAATAACTACAACTTCCACTATCAATACTCTACGACCGGACTCAATTTTTATGGTTTCCAAATGGAGCTCCATAGTGTGGAATTTCAAAACAATATTAGTTAAAGTTAGATGCTTACATAAATGTGTAGCTCTCAGCAAAAAAAGCGTCAAAAGAAAAGTTTCCCACAGTATATCGCGTAGAATAGCATATAAAAGAAAGATAGCAAAAGTATAAAAAAAATAAATTGCCATTGGAAACCATTCTGTAAAAGTATCAGACATAATCGTAAAAATCACGTCATGAGAACCAGAATAGGCCTCACATAGTTTTTTTCGCATGTACAAGAATCGAATGTAGGATTGCATAGACAAGCAATAATACATAATAATATTCTGGTTCGTGGTCATGCTCCACAACTACATATAATTTTCTGCAAAAGAAAAGCCTATATACATTTTAGCAAAATACAATTGAAATATATACAACAAAGCTAACAATATGCAATTTGACATATACTTTTATGTTTAAATAACAAAAATTATATATACGGTATACTTATCACATCCATCTCTATATATTTTAAGGTACCTATACCCTAGCTGTCACTTAAGTTTTTTCTTTCCTTTTCGTTCTATAAACTGTGAACCCTCCCCCCTGTATTAAGGTGGTATCTACACATATTCATAGTGCAAATAAATGTACAAAGTAAACTTATTTTCTTTCAAGTGGAAAATGTGATGATGATAGAAACCACACGGGGAGCAGAGAAAGGCTGAATGCACAACAAATATCTTTGAGTAATTCTAACTGCAATGTAAGTAGAGGTAATGGTAAGTGAATCATACAATTACAGCAGAAAATAGTTAATACGGCTTATAATATAATTGCTACGTATTAAATATATTATATTACGTTACTAGGGAAATCTTATATAACCCTTTACTTATCTACGTACAAAGCTCAACATCATTATTAAACTTGACATATCATGCAGCTTGGCCATTCAAGCAATTATCAATGGAAAAATATTGTACTTACTTCCATAAGGGAAGAATTTGGCGTAGATTTCCTTAAAAGTATCCTCTTGGACAATCCCGGCCGGACATTCCTAGATGAAAAATGTCAAAGTGAAAACAAACATTTTACTATTATTACATCAAACAACCAACTGTAATAATAAAAATAATAACAGTGAGTTCTTTCTCCAGTGTTGCCACAATATCATGTGAGTCCACCACATTTATGTATGTACATAGGATGGTGGAAAAAAGGCAGATGAAAGGAGGTAAATTATCAAGAGGAGAGAAACACACAGAAAGCAAGGCATGATGAACAAAGCAAACGGGAAAAAAGGTGCATGCTTTTTTTTCAGCCTCGCTGAAAGCATTCAATATTTAAGAAGGAAATCTTCTATGAATATATCTCCCTCATTCTGTATGTACATCATAGAGATATTTGAGTTATAAGCTGAGAAGATTTTCCTCTTGCCGCTAAGGCATTTTATTTGCTATTATTGCAAAATTCTCTACTCTCTTTTTGCTACACGAAATCGGCAGGATGGAGCGGCAGAAGAGGAAAAAAGAAGGAATAATAAGAATTGGCACGATTTTATTTCTTTGATACTGATGCTGCTCTACTATTACTACTGGGTACGTTTGTGCTGCTACTACTGTTGTTGTTGTTTTGTGTGCTAAGTTAAGCTGTATTGCTGTCCGCATAGAGATGGTAGATGCATGATGAGAAATTCTGTACAAAAACCGTGAAACATGTGGTTAAATTTAGTATGAAGGTAAAAACGAGGAGAAAGAGAAGATGCTTGTTTGCTCACAGTCTGTCGCTGCTTCTTCCTTCTTGTCTTTAAGTACAAATATAACACATTTGTGTAATAGTCGTGGAATGAAGAAGACGAGGAAGAAGCTTATATCCTCTGGTCTTGCTTTGCCCTGATGTTTGCTGAGAGTTCGAACAGATGGGCAAAATTAGCTCGACAAACATCATCACATGGGAATATGTTTGTACGAATTCAGGAAAGAGAGGTAGAGGAAAAGATAGAAACACAGCAAAGATCATAAGAGAGACACTAACACCATCTCACATGTTATTATATTATATAGGCATGTGCGTTTTTTTTGCTTGAGAAAAATGGCAATAACATAACTGTCTAGATATGATGATAAAGCCTCATATTTTTTGGGTGAAATACTTTTGCACAGCTAAAAAATTATTTAATGTTACCTCATCACGGTATATAATATGGTTGTAGTAACTACCGGAGATAATAATAAGTTTATAAATGGTCCGTGGTGGTTGCCATTTTTTTCTCTTTTTCTCTAGCAAAGTAAGAAATATGTAGCCATTTCAACAAGAGAGTTGATATAGAAGTTTTGCAGATGGCAAAAATCTAATATTACACCCATAAAACAATTTATATGGGTAATTGATTAAAAATATTTTAAGGAGTGACAAGTAAGTAGGAAGGAGTGCAAAAATATCCGCCTTTTTGCAGTGCAAAAGAGAATCTTTGGTTAAAAAGAATAAAAAATAAACTCTTTGGGATGAGAGATCGGTAACGCTGCTACTAGCAAAGGATGAAAAGAAGTATCGGTTTTAGCAAAATTGTGAGAAGGACATTTTCTATCATGTTTGCTTTACCAATAGTTCAGATCAGAGAAGTATATTAAACTATCGTCAGGAATTTTTTTACTTTTGTATGTGATCAGTGATGGTAAGTGTGTATACTGTGGAGAAATGGTGATAAATAACCAGTCATGTAAGCAAGCACATAATGCACGCATCCTGCTATTTTAGTTGTTGATCTGAGGCGCCAGCTCTCCTCTCCCAGTGTGTACGTCACAATAAACCTTGCTTGAATTTTGCTCAATATCTTTTTTTTTTGGGAGAACTAGCAAATAAATAAATTTCTTCATTGCTGATGTGATGTGCCGCTGATATTGTCACAGAAGATATGGAAATTTGATGGAAATTACTTTTTGCTGGGGTGTCTCCTCAGATTTGGGATTTCTCGTTTGGAATACGATAGAACAGCATGATAACCTTGAGTGAGAGGTAGTGAGTGATCAGCAGCAGATCATGATGGCTGTGGTAGTGATGTATGTATTATGAATATATTCAGGGACAGGAGACCCGCATCCCTCTGTTTTCTTATCTTTAGAATATAATGTTTTGTGTGCTTTCTAATGGAAACTAAATTGGAAAAATGACAATTTTTCAATTTTATTATGCAAATCGTTATGGGTGTACATCCAAGCGTACATGTTTGCATGTGTAAAGAATTGTACTGGCATTATTTATTTAGACATTTGGTTGTAGCTTGAGCACGCGGAAGCTACCATCATCATTTATATCTCTGCATATTTTGTGTTTGCTTGTAAAATGAGTTTTTTGTTTGCATCTGCTACCTATACAGAGAAAAATGATTTTACACTACAATTTGTATAAAAAATTTGCACAATCGTTGATGCAGCCTTTCAGTAGAATATACTATAACTGAAGCACGCCTTACCCCCACTTATCCTGATGAATGTGACATAACAGTAGGAGGAAATTTAGAAGCGAATAATGTCATTGATTGGAATTTTTGCTTTTACTGTATTCGAAAACTTGGTTCCAATATTTTGGGCTGAATGTACAATGAACATGATGAATGATGCTGATTATGATAGAAAATCATCGAATTTGTGTTAAAATGGAAATTCTGAAAGATCTAAATTGCCATGAGTTCAACTCTTGATGCTGACATATTCCAATTGAAAATAACATTTTATGCCGTTGGGCTCCTAATTTGGTTATTTCCATTGCTCATGTACTGAAGAAAAAAACGCGAATGATGCTCTTTTTTGCTGTTTATACAAAACGTTCAGCACATTATGGAAAAATCCCGTTATGTATGCAGGTGTACTTGTCTTTGGAGCTCATTGTAAAAACCCATACCCCCCAGTGGTGACCACCCTAACTTGTCGTTGTATAAAATTACTTGAAGTGAGTTTTCTCTTGAGATTGCACCCATTGAGCCCCAATGGAGTGTTGCGGAGCTTGGCGTACTTTCTTAGGAAACAAAGACATTCTCAAAAGAACAACTTGAGCATCTTTCTCAAGTTATGCTTCTTGAAAAATTGTTCTATTGTGTTAGTCGTACATTTTTTTCTAGTAAGAACTTGCGCAAACACAATTTTGCATCCCGGAGCGAGTCCAACTTAATTCCATATAGCATTGTGATAACCTGCAACTTGAACCTATTATCTACATGAAAACAAATGCATTCCTGCGTACTTAACAGGAAATGTAACATAACTAAATCTAGTCTCTGTTCCAGTTAATATACAAGGAGGGTAATATCTGTAGAACAATAGATGTCCCGTGTGTTGTTTCAAATAATTTTCTCGCTTGCCTCTGCTGGAGAGAAAGACTACATGGCGATATAAATATGCAGTGGCGGCATCGAGCATCTATATGAACAAAGGTACATCACCTTTCACATTTCATTTTTGATGTGCTTGTCTTTGTTTTTCCACTCACAAAAAATGGGTTGCTTTAGTGTATTAGTACATTCATTCATTATTGTTCACATGATGTTATAATGTTGGGAGTCGGAAACAAACGGAACAGTATTCTCTGGTATGACATATCATTATTGTAATGAATGTGGACTGGAAACACTGGGTGAGTCTTTTTCAACTGCCAAAGATGTATAGCATGACAGAGGAAAGTCTGATAAATAAACCGGATAGTCATAAAATATTGAGAATATTGTAGGAATTGGCTATAGTTGGCCTATCGGGTAGATTTCATGTTTTTTGTAAATACGGGCAGAAAATAGTAAGGCAAAATGCGTAAACGCATTGCTTCACTTCCCTCGGAATTTATTTAGGAATTTTTCATTTATATTTTTCGGGATAAGTTGAGAAAAATAAAGTGTGTACTGCTCTAGACTGGTAATCTGAACCCGGCTAAACGTTCATGTAATGATAAAGCAACGAATTCGATACTTAACAGGTTTTAACTTCCACTTTGATGCTCGTTACTACCAAAGTTTTGTGTTTAGCTAAATATCATGTTTACAGTCAAGTAAGTGTACATCGCTTATTTATAAAAACAGCTCAGAGTAGAAAAGACTTAACAAAGTAACTTTTTCCTGCAAATGCACCTACTTGACTTAATTATACAGCATCAAATCTACTCGTAGTAAGCGCTTACATTCAAACAGAAGTCTACTTTTCCTATTCACACAAGTAAAACTAACTTGTCCGACGAAACCAATGTTTAATTCATTCCGAATGCTAAATATTATGCACAAAGTTTTGAAAATTTTTGGGTGGTGGCAGAACTAAATCCTTAAGAAGCTTCCTGTCGTGTGAAATCTCTTTCGTGTTCATACTACAAAGTCTTTAGACTGCCTCCCTCTCAACGCAACAGCAACTTGTAGTTAGTCATTTACTGGATAACTAGAGCACTTTTAATTCACAACTCATTTGTTTTTCTTGTAGTTATATAGCACCGCATTTTTATTCTTCTATGTACTTTATGCATTTTGCTGTCAAGCTTTTGCAAAATAAGCGGAGAATTGTCGAATGTACTCGTAATTTGACATTTTTACGTATAAAACATAAAATCGCGTTGTTTATTATTATTGGAAAGGAAAAACGATTTATTTTCCAATAAACATTTACAAGTTGACTGTTAATACGATAAATATATATATCACGCATTGCCAAAGTTCTTGCCATAAAAATAGCTACCTTGACCTTCTTAATATTGCTATGACTATAATGTGCGCTATCGGCCTAAAAGTTTCTACATTCACCAGTCTTACAATGCCCCTGTTCAGCTGCTAATATATTATTTTTTATTATGCTGCACGCTGTTATATGTTACAGCATTGTAGATTACCAATGTCGAACACAGTTAACATCACTACATGAACGGTGTCTTCTCGGGTGCAATACGAACAAGACTACTAGTCCAGATGCACCAATTAAATTAATTGCAAGTACGCTAGTAACATATATCCAAAAGATACCCATGTATATAGTGCATAAGGGCAAATTATCTCCATATATCTCTTTAGCATTCAGTATCGTTCAAAAATTTGCAATGTTAATAATATAATGGAAGCTAAGCTCTTTTCAGTAGCTCCATATCCTGATAGTCAGTACATTTTGCAAAAGGAGTAAAAAAGAAACTGGATTTAGGTGGTTCCTCAAAGAGATGTACTACATCTGTGGCTTTATAGGCAAAGCAGGTTGTCAAAATCACTTGTGTCCCTTACAATTTCAGAACAAGAAGCAAAATTCTGAATGATGTACGTATATAAAAAAGGATCTAAACTATGCACCTGTACCCACCAACCTCTATTCAAAATGTTACTAAATCTACCCCAGCTACATATCCTTCTTTTTGCTGCTTCCAAGAATAATACATGCTATACTTTGGCTTGCGGACAAGTAGAGACAATCCAAAAAATATGAAAAATGGACAGGAAAATACGAGTTCAAAATTGAAAGCATGGGATGTAGGGAAAAAGGAAAATGATTTGATAAATATAGAGCCTCAGGTCTCTCAACATCTTTTGCATTGCAACATCAACACAAAAACTATAAAGGACATGCTCTTCCTCTTTGCCTCCATTTATTTCTCTTTTTTAAACCTTGAGTAGTATAATACATATATTTACTGCAGCTTTTTGTGAGACAGAATGTGTGTTGTTTTAAACCTGGAACAAATAACAGCCATAAAAATAAAAATATAAGGGGACAATAACCATAATAATAATGACAACAATAATAATAATATTCCTTCAAGAGAGAGGAAGAGCGAGACTAATGTGAATATTTTTGAGCGAGCATTATGTACATTTCGGAAGCATGACACACACCTCACCACCACACCAGCTTTTTGCATTCTCTTTTGTGCTACTACACCCGTTGTAAACACAGCAACAAAACAAAAGAAAGAGGAGGAGAGAGAGAGAAGAGAAGAAGAATGATGCCACTATCAGCCAAGCCAAGAAAATATACACACTTTTTGGCTTGCTAGTAGTAATGATATGACACGATGCTTCTTCTTCTCTTTCTCTCTTCTCCTCAGAGTACTTTGTCTGCAAAGAATTTATGCGTATATTATTATTACACACTTCAGAAAACCCCTTGGTTTTTGGCTTTCATATAAATAGTGAGAGAGAATGGTAAAGGAGAAAAAAGTGAAAGTCAAGCCAGTGAGAAGGAGAAGAAGTAGAGAGTGTGTGACATGCAAAATAGTGCGAGGAGTTCTCTCCTCTCTTGTTTCCGTCCATTTTATGCATGCATGCAGTATGAACGTGCTTTCTAAAAGAGCTTCCAACCATTATGATGAAAAATGCAGAAGCCTCAAAATGATTGTGCTGATGATGCTAACGATGATGATGATGATGTCAGAAGGAAAAGGAGACGAAGAAAAAGGAGTCCTGGTTTCATTATTTCAACAAAAAAGAAGAAAAAACGCTCTCGTTTTTGATACAAGAAAAAATATATATCCACGCAAACAGCACAGCAGTACATGACACTTTATTACTTGAAAAGATATTTTGGAAAGAAGAAAAGGACCAAAACAAAATGTTTTCTTCTAAACATTATCGCTACATCATCATTTTCATGTCGGGAAAGAAAGGGACTAGCTTCTTTAATACAAGGAGGCAAACATTTCTCTAAAAACTTTTTCTCAGACAAGGAGGAAGATATAAATAAAAGGAATGAAAAGGAACAATATGGTGCTTCTTTTTTATACTTCTCTGATGCGATGGTAACGTCATACGAAAAACCAAAAAAGCTGAAGGGCTGAGAGAAAAAGGAATAGAATCTGCTGAAGGAAGTGTTGACTGAGTAAAAAGCACGTAGACATAATGTACAAGGGAATTATCAAATATCGCATATTTGCACAAACGTCTTCTCAGCGATTACGTTGGTGGTTGTGATTATTATTATTACTATATGTTCGTGTTATAATGGGGATGGTGCTCAATAAACGGCAGTGGTTATGATGACTACTAAAATAGCTTTCTGGTATAATAATAATAATTATTGCTATTATTATGTTAGTAGTATACTTAAGTAAAAATGAGAAAATTATGAGGTTTTAACCTGCTTGAATCCTCGGTAGAGAAATCGGAGTTCACTTTTGCTGAATTTGGTCTTCTCGCATAATTCGTCAAGGAAAGGTCTATAGGCGGACGGGTATGTTGGTTGCGCACCAAAGAACTCCGGGTCGTCCATCATTGTTGACGTCGTCACAATCTTCTCCCCACTACTCAAACTCGTAGTTTCCGACATCGCATTGATTGAATTCTAAAGACGGGTTTGTTTCTAAAGAAATTCCAACTTCAGTGTGGAATAAAAAGATGATGGGAAGAGAGAAGGGAGATGATGATGACGATAATAATGCCGATGATGATGATGTTGTTGATGAAGTAATACTAATAAAGTTGCTATCCTTCTCTAACGTTTTTCCTCCGTCTTACTTATGATTATTACTCTTCTTTTATGTTTTCTTCTCTCTCCGTCTTCGAGGACACGACGCTGAGGAGTACATAAAAAAAGCTGAGTTGGCTCCTCCTGGGCCCTACTTAAATACGTTCTTTCCCAAACTCTTCTGATTCACTTTCTTCTGCTGCAAGTTAAGCCAATTAAATGAAGTCTTCATCGCAAGGAAGATGAAGTGAAGTTTTCATGGCGATGATAGTTGATATATAAACTGACAAAGACTTCTTTATTTTTCTTTGGAGCCGTTCTGGAATGAGAAAATGATGATAATTGTCAAAACAAGAGAGGTACGAGCCTCACCTGGAATATCAGCACTACCTAACCATATAGATTTATACTTTAGTAAACATATGCATATAAAACATGTCAGCGAGATATCAATCAACGTAAAACTCGAATTTGGCTGCAAGTTCTAGTTAAGTATGGATACGATATAACTCATACAAGATGCTTTTAAATATAATAAATTAGAATTTCGTTTGGTAGACTCTGTTGCTGTTTTTATTCTATTAAATATATACCGTGTATTAAACATGTTATTTATAACAATTTTTGTAGTCTTTCATTAAATTTCATTCTTATGACCGGACTGCTTTGGAGCTCTGTTCTCTTCTATTAATTTGATGTTTGTTTGTTGACATAAGATGGAAAAGACGCATGTATAAACTAGTGCTTTGACTTGTTGTCGAACTTTTTCTGTTGAAGCCTAACGTAAGTAAAATGGAGTACAAAGTAAATAGAGAGAAGTTTTTGCTTTACTTTTTTTTCTTGTGGCAGCAGCAGTCGTCTTGTCGCACTTTGTACAAGACAAGAAAAATCTTACTTTTTCTTTAAAGCACACCACACACTTGCACCAACTTTCGCTTCTCTTCCTTTTTTTGGAAACTGGAAGAGACAGGGATACTATTAAGGTTATTATTATTATTATTACATCAAAGCTCATTACCCGTTACCCGCTCACTTTTTCGTTATTCGCCTTGTGCGACTAGTATTTGAGATTACTTTTTATGCGCCAATGTCCATATGATGGTGGTGGGGGTGGTAGTGGTGTGTCTTTGGCTTATCTTTTTTTTATTTCAGCTTACGTGAAAAAGTGGGAGACAGGTAAGAACATAGACTAACAGGGAAAATAAAAGGATGAAAACAACAAGTAATCGAAAAATGGATCCCAATGGTCCAACTTTTACTTCCAAGAACTGATGATGCAATCAGATCTGTTTTTCCTGACAATAGAGTTATACAATCCCTTCAGGTGTAATATACCTCTTTACCAGCTAGTTTCAAACATTATCTCCTCCGTACTAGTAGGTAGTAGAAGTTCCTATTGTCTTGTAGTAACGGAATTGGAGACAGCTAGCTAATATTCTCTAACGACAGGAACGATGATGAAAATCCTCTCTAACAAGATGTGGTGATGGTGATGAAACACACTCAGCGTATATCCTGAATTGCTCTTTTGTCTTCGGGAAAAAGTTTAGTGGAGACATCGACAAAGATGAAAAGCAGGGGAATTGCACATCTTTTTATTATACTTTCCCCCTCTGTCTTACTTTGTCCTTGTTGTTGTCGTCGTCACACAGACTCAAAACGAATCAAATAAATTGTTAGAAAAGTGATCAATTGGGATGAAGAAATTGGAGATACTTATTAAACCCTTTTTATTTTGTATATACGGCAGACTGTAGATATAAAGATGGATGATAGCACCATCACACATAATAATATTAACACATGAAAGTATATATGCAGGTTTCACTGCAGATGGGAATGGATGAGTTAATGGTAGGATAAGAACTTTTTTAATTCTACGAGAAGCCACAAAGCCACAGGACGTTTGGAGAACAAGAGTTCGCTTCTCTAGTTCTTGCTGTACACAAAAAGGGGCACACTGCTAATGACAGTGGAAACAAATTCCTTTTGGGAATATGACAAGAGTCACAACAACATAATAACTAGGAGGAAATGGGAAATTAAAGTTAATTTCTTCGCCAACTGATAAAATAGGTGGCTGTCCTTGTTCTCCGAGAAATTTGTAATCAGAGTGCTTTTTCCATTGTTTTTTGCTGACAATACTTTTTGTGTAAAGGTAGGTATCTATAATGTACGCTCACTTATCCAATTGTAATTATTAGCAGATACGTAGAAACTAGTAGTATTGTAGTAGAAAAGAAGAAAGCTTGGAAACAAAAACAGCAGTGTATATTACAACAACATAGACGTGCAGGACAGACACATATTCAAAGATTCCAATGCACACTTCCCATTTTATTTTGTTATATAAAACTAAATAACAACAAAATGCCCCCAAGTCTTACTCCTCGTTACAAAGGTTGTACGTATATTTATTTCAGTTCTTTCTCTTCTCTCCTTGTTTATGTTTATGAAACACGTGTACTCATATCATTTTACAATTTGCACATACCCATTATACACAAAACACAAGCAAAAATAATACTAAATACTGGTTTAAAAAGCAAGGATGGGAAAGCGTTTGCTTTTTTCTTTCGTTTTTTCAAATAAACTAATAATTACGACGATGATATCCTTTAGAGCACAGAATGTTTTGGGTTTTCTTCTTTCTGCTCATATGTTTCATTATTTGGGGCCATTAGACAAGACACAAAAGCAGGAACTGTGGGAAGAGAAGAGTTGTAACATCTGAGCAGCAGGAATTCTTGTATTACGACAACTTCTAAGCTGGCTTAGATGCGTTTCCCGTCCTTTTCTTGTTCCGTGTTGTCAGTTTCTTTTTGGTCTTCTTACAGGTTTCCTTTTTTCTGTCTCTTTTTGCTTGCTTCTCGTCGTCTTTCAAAATAATATGCAGAGTTTGTCTGCAAAACGTGATGCACGTTGTGAATGTAAGCTACGTTATTATCTTGATATTAGTGCTTTCGCTCTCTCTGTGTTTGCAATGGAAGCATGCTGAATAGAGTAACAGAGCGGAGGAGTCGAAGTAGCAGGAGCGGCAGCAGAGCGAGAAGAACAAGAGGAGCAGTGGTGATGGTGGTGGTGGTGTCGGAAGGAAACTATATTTCAGACTAATCTCATTGTCCCACTGTGTGCAATCGTTGATCTTTACTGAAAGTAAGAAGTCGTCATCGGAGGACTGGTTGTCGTTGTAGTTGTATAAAAGAGGAGAAGAAGAAGGAGTATTAGATGTGCTGATGGTACTCGTCGCTCTCCTAAGTACTCTACTGCTACTGATGGTGGTGGCTCTTTTGCAACTTTTTTATTTTCTACATTTATATGATTCCTATTATATTTTTGTGTGTGTCTTATGTATCCTTATTTACTTGAGGCATTGCCCATTACATTATGATGCAAAGCGTGTCTTGCTCTCGGTTTCAAATGGCTTTTGTTTGAAGGTGAAACGCACACACGAGAAAAGTACAACGACTAGTTTGCAATACGTAATATTTTTATTATGATTTGAATAGTGATATAATATATGTATTGTCTATAGAGTTATTTGTAGAGTGTTCATTTTTCTTTTTGCAAATGTGCAAAGTTCACAAATAACTTTGGCTCATCTGTGCGAACTGTGTGAACACATTTATTTATGGATGCACAAGATGCACATCTGCTCTTTTTGTGAATCGTCGTGTGTTTACTTGCTGCGAGTATACATAATGCTTGTTATTATTATCATTATATTACGTTGACGATGATCTTTTTTCTTTCTTACTTTTATCGGGTTTCCTTCCACATATTTGTTCGTCACGATAGCTGGCTTTTTTGAGTGCACCTACGTAAAAGCCTTCGAGATGATGGTTAGTTTGCCTTACTCATATTATATGTACTTCGACTCATATTAACAAGATTGTTTGCAAAAAATTTGTCGAGCACAGTCTCGTCAATTATATATCAAACGTCAATGTCAACCTCGTTTGCAAAAGTAGTGATACATAGGATAAAATCTAAACAAGTTTTGTTGATCATTGTAATGCTGGAATTATTTTTTCTATAAAATGATGATTTTTCAAGCTGAAATAAAAATAACAGTGAAACAGGATGTTTTTATGGATACTTCCGTTTTTCTTTCTACATCTCACTCTGTTTTATGATACCCTGTATATATACACATTTTAAACATGCACCGCCTCTTTATGTACTTACTTTTACCGTCCATCTGTCTTTGTGTCATGTCCGTCACATCATTGTCAGTTGCACATGGTTTTGTAGTGTGTCTTAAAGATTGGATCAGCGACTACTATTACTTTTTAAAATTTCTTGCGGTTGAAATTCAAAACATTATTGAAGACAAAAATCTTTCAAGGTATAAGCACAATTGGAGACCAAAAAGTCGAGACAAATAAATTTATTATATTTTAAGATTCAGCTTTACTGTTTCTCAAATTATAAAATAGTATTTTGAATCAAAGCAATAGAGTCAGTCTATAATCTCTAAGAAGAGTATAGTCATGTTTTTATGAAATATTTATGTGCAAATTTTTCTCATCTCTTATAACTTATAACCCATTGGCAGTGTATGTTTTTACTCCGCTTGCTTGCGGTTTTTATTCGTATTTTTACATTTATGCCGACTTTTATAAAAAAAAATTAAGCGTACATATATAGACTTGCTGGCTTCTACTCACATACGGTAGTCTACCGTTGTTCCTCTCGTTTTTGTTCACCGCGTTCTCTCTGAGGCTTTGACCAGCGTGTTTACCTTCTGTATCTTTAGTCACTTTTTATCTTCTCACTAAACAAACTCAAGGAATCCTCTTTCTTTTCACATTGAGTACCAGTTTTTATTATCACAGGCCCAAACGGACCTCACAAAAAGCTTGTCCAGAAAGAGAACAAAGAAACTTTCTTCAAGTTATTCATGGTTTAACACACTTTCTTCTGCATTTGCTCTTTTTATATTTTTGTGCTTCCAGGATCACAACATTTGCCCTGTTTTATTCCTTCGTTAAATGAAACTACACACAAAAACTCTTGTGAATGTTATGCTACTGAAATCAAAGATTGAAAAGCATGTAATAATCACAGAAAGTACTTTTTTGTTCTCGCTACAAATAAAATGTTTCAAAACTTTTATGCCCTTAATGTCAAAATCTTAGCCAAAGGCCATAGCACACTTTACTCACATAAAGAAAGTCGTTATAACAAATACAAAACCTGGCTTGGCTACCAAGTCTTCCTCTCTTTTGACCTTTTATCCATATTTTACTTCTCTTCCAGCAGGTCTAAACGTGACGATGGTGATTACAACAACGAAAAGTATGATGATGGCACGCACATGCGATAGGGATAGTCACTAGTTTAGTAGATTGTGTCCAAAAGGAAAAAAGGACAGCAGTAGAAACTGTTAAAGAAAAATGACACAATACTATAGTGGCAGTAACAACACAAGTGCCTTCTGCAACAATGGGAGTCGCGCTCTCCCCGTCTGACTAACTTTCCCGGTATTTGACACGATACTAGAAGGTAGACATGTGGGGTGTTCACTATATAAATGAACAGTAAGTAGTAGTAGTAGCAGAGAAGAAAGAAAGCAACGCAGGCAAGCAAGTAACAGCAGAGAAGGAAGAATGGTTGAGAAGAAGAGAAAAAATGAACAAAACCGAGCTTTTTGCTCAACGCGTGTACGTCCGTCCGTGAAGCTGAACTTGCTATTGTAAATGTAAACTACATTTGCGTACTCCCTCTTTCCATTGCTATTTCACTCTGAGAGCGGTGGTGGTGTTTTGTGCGGTTCTGCTTGCTTCTCTTGATGCTGATGCTGCTGAGCTGGCTGAGAGCGCGACGACGAGTAAAATGTACAGTTTATATACACATTGCAATTCAATATTGTATGCAGCAACTAGGAAAGCTGGAGCTGTAACAAGAGGGAGAGAAGAGAGAGTTTGCTTCTTTCTCTCGCTTGTTGAATTACTCAAAACTTGGACAGGATTTAAGTTGACATGAAGAGAAAGTTGTGTGTGTGTATGTGCTATGGGTTTCGAGTTGGGAAAGAAGCAGCAGGCAGTCTAAACTTGAATCACTATAAAAATATGTGTACCTATACATGGTTATATATATCATCTATCTGTAATAATAATAAATATGCTACACATACCAAGCCACATGTGCATTCATATTGTGCTGTGTATATGTTTCAACTCTATTAGAAACTATGGAATCTATATCGAGATTGTGTAGATACCACGACGGCCACACAACACATGAATATATTCATACATTTTCTCTGTGTGCATGCTACAATGCACTAGTGCAACCACTACCACTGTTATAACTATTGTTGATATTAATGCTTTCCCCAAGTCACAATTTTCTTCAACTTCCTTTTTCCCTTACGCCTTTTAGCCTCGCATCTTCGTCTTCTTCACCATCTCTTTCCTGCTGTAATGGAGAGGAGGAAAGAAAAAGAGAAGACGACGACAACGAGAGATGTTGTATGCACATCGACAGGAGAACTGAACAGAGAGAATAAGTGAAACAGGGCAAAAAAGAGAAAGAAGGGAGAAAAGAAAACGACAAAGAGGAGACCTTTATCAAACTTTCACTGATTCCGTGTGCCTCACTGAATTTGCCCTTCTTATTTCTCCTTGTTATGGGTGTCGCAATATACTGCTGTGTGGTCATGTCTTCAGCATTTACTACGTCCCATGCTCTACTGGATCTCCTCAAGACTCTTTCACTCAGTCAGTCGGCCATCCATTATTGGGTTTTGTAGTTTTTAGACATTTAAAATGTACACTGGACATAGATTCTACTCACGAAAGAGTACTATCGATATGTGCTCAATATGCATTAACTAGTTATTATCTATCTCCGTTTTCATGTACATCAGCATTTGAGCATTCATCTATGTTTAATGTATATACCAAAACAATTTCCTCCAAAAATTTTACCCCTACTCTCTAGTCGACTCTGCTTTGCGGTAAATTGAATGAATTCAACATGCGTTGTTTACGTACTGTTGGTACCTTTTCAAGTTATAATCAACTAATTGTTACAAATTTATTCGAGAATGAGTACCTTCATAATGCATTTACAATTGTCTTCTACCCAACTGCTTTTCAGCTGTCCTGAAAGTTTTATATTCTCAAGAAGTTCTCACTTAATTACATTTGCGCTGCTATTGCTGAGTTTGTCTGTGTGGATTATATAACCGTCCCATTTCAATAGAGGATCTCCACTTTCTTCTTCAAAATCTCCTCACGACTCTGTAAGACTGCTGTTGTAGATGAATTGTCTCTGGCAAACAGTGAAAATAATGGTACAAAGGACGATGAAAAGAAAATGTGACAGGAGACAAGGCGAATACAGAAAAGAGATTATTTTCGCCTTGAAAAAAATCCTGGAGAAGTAAACTTAATTTTTTTGTTGTGGTGCTGCTGCTCTCTGGAGCCGGCAACACTACAGCTGCCTTATATCATCATGCTCAGGAAAGAACCAAGGGGACCCGATTAAAATTGGCAGAGGCTGTAGGGTGGTGAACCAGCTACACTTTTTCCTTCGCTCACACATTCCAGCATACTTTTTGCCACAGTGAAAAATACGGTTGTTGTTGAAAAACTATACCGCGTTATACACTTCCTACACAACTCGGTACTTTTTGATGTAAATACATATGTGAATTTGAAAAGATAAGAAAACTGGATACAGATATGTGCTACACTACAAAACCCGTTGCAGTTCCCTAAAGAGAAACTAGACAAACGTGAGAAACGCCAAAAGTATAGTTTTACTTTCGTCGTTTGTTCTAAAAACAAATACATCCTATTATTGAACTTATCCACTAGCAGCACAAACACAACATATTATTATGCTCTTTACAGAATAGATCGAGTATCCTGCTGGCGGCGGTCTTCCTAATGCTTCAAACTGATTGAGAAAAAGAGTCAGTTCTCCCCTTCTTCAGCTTTTTCTCAGCAGATTCTGTAAACTGCTTTCCAGATTCCTTGCTCATTCACGACTTTTTCTATCACTTCCTATTTCAATGTTATATACGTCCAAATGATACAAAATGTTAGACAAAAACATATATACACTCGTTCTTATATTATCCCTGTGGTAATCATAATATAGCGGAAAGCAATATCTTGCAGGAGAAGAATCCAAGCACTGAAAAGAGAAAAGGAAACGTCAAGACAAAAGTCAACTTCGAAGCAAAACTGACCACTGCTAGAGTGGTGGTGCAGCGCAATATGGTTTCCTCTCTGAATATAAAGTATTTAATGTAAAAATGTGTACTTATTCTCACCAAAAGCTTTGTCCATAGACTGCCTCACCATATAAAAGTACAAAGGGAAGATTACTTGCAGTGGTGGAGAGAAAAGCTCAACACTGCTTAGTAGAATCAGTTGAATCTATTTAAATGTCGAGAAAATAAGCTGTAGGAAGTATGCTTATCTTTTTCTGTTCAAGTATCTTTATGTATGGCTTTTCAGCCCGACTGACATTATTATTGTTATCATCATTATTATTTTTGAACATTATATATGTGTCCTTGTTACTTTTTATAGTTTTTTTGTACCATCATGGGGTAGAAAGAGAGTCTTCGAGGGAAGCTTCTTAACTTTATAAAATAGGCAATCGGACATCTCTGCAGGAACCTGCCAAACTGCTACAAAATACTGTGGGAATGTGTATTATTCTGGGCGACGTAAAACTGCGTGTAGCACGGAATATAAATATGATCAAAGTGTAAAAATAAATCTGGTATACACCAAATGTACATTTCTATACTTGGCAAGAAGGAAGAGACTTTTATCTTTACATAAACTTTATTATTAGCTTGCTTCATGGCGGATCGAGCTTATGAATTCATCTTGTACGTCTATTGGAAAAATTTTTGTTCTCCATAGCTGGGAAATAATATAGATAGCTATAAAACATGGTGGTATATACTATTCATTGAAACCGCAAACTAAGTACAAACCTTTTGAATAGCTTTCTTAATCCAACATCAAGTATCAGTCGTTAGTCGTTCTACTAGAAACGGGCGAATTCCTTCTCAAAATAATTATAATAAATGTCTAATTGACTTTTGCAAAATACAGAGTTCTCGTTTGTTTATCATTCCAAAAATATGTTTGAGAAATAACGTGGTGTCTAAACCTCCAGTGAAATAAAATTATTTCATAACTAGCTATAAATATAACCAATCTGGTTTGTACTAAATATATATTTTCTCGACATGCAACATGACCATGACGTTATATTACAATAGCTCTTCAGAAAATGAACCTTCTTTGAACTTGCATCATATTCAAATGGAAAAAAGTGAAGTTTTGAGTACTGAGAGGAAAAGAATCGCTATAAAAGACTACCATGGAATTCCAGAGAAAAACATTTTGTTATTACTTTAGCATAAAAATGTCATGAGAGTGCGGAAATAGGAAGATAGAAACCAACTCTAGTTGGAAAGTTACCATTTTCATGCATCACACCAACCACTGGCCCTTTTATATAATTCAACAAAAGTCCATCTAGTCCATCTTTTGCTTCAATTTCCCTTTTACTGTGTGGCAAACTGGTAGTTTGCTATTATTTTGCCACCAAACGCACCAGAACAAACAACATGTCTACTTCTTATCGTATGAGCTATCAACCTAACCTACACTATACACTCTTATTGTAGCTTTGGGGAATCGTGAAAAAATAAAGATGCATCATACCTAAATTTACTCTTTTCTGTAGCAATAAAAAATTTCACTATATAAACAGGGATATTTATGCACGCATATATAGCTCTAAAAATTGGATAGCTGAAACCAAGTAGAAGAAACTCAGTGAAAGCAAAGAGAAAGTCCTTTATGAGAGCTTGTACCAGGAATATGAAGAGTGAAGTAAAAAAAAGTTGCATGCATGAAAAGGAGATGTAATGGAAAAAGAGAAAGAAAAGAGAAAAAGAAAAGGAATAAAGAAGGGGAAGGCTAGAAACGATGAAAGAGGAAGAAACCTCCCGGGTTGCTAAAAAGAGATATATATGCTGGCAGAGGCTCTTAACTCTCTAAGCTTTATACATTGGACAAACAGCGAAAAGCGTAATAATAAGAGACTTTGTGCCTCTCGCTAACCAGCAACCAGCCTTGAAAAAAGTACATTATATTTTGATACAAGTAAAATAAAAATACATGTGCCCACATTCATTATCGTTTCCTAGTATTGCTCTTCACCATTTTCCTTTGTTCCATAGCATATTGTATGTATGTATGTATACGCATACATTTTGATTTATCCGGAAACACATGTAAAGAACATATAGAAGAAGTACACATAATGCATCTCTACAAGTTGTCTATTGCTTAATGTCTTGAGATTGTATAAATTTTCAATGCCACAAGTGCCACTTAAAAATATTGATCAACCAAAACTAAAGAAACTAACAAAAATATACAGAAGCTGTGCTAGTTATGTGACGGTAGAGCAACGATAGTATAATTTACCATTGTAAAGGTTTCTATTGGCGGCAATAATAATAAATATGTATTTATGTACATTTAAAGAAGCAACAGACCGCGCAATCGTTTTATTATAGAAATCAAAGCGAACGTCAAGAACTACTTTAAGCCAGAAGAGGGAAAAATCACGATCATTTTTGTTCCTTATTCAGGATTCAACATACTCCTTACCATTGCTTGTGATTTAGTAGATCTTTTATGTTCCGAACTAGTTGTATGTTGAAATAGTACAATAACGGTTCTAACTTTGACGCTGATTTATAAGATTTAACCAAGCAATATTAACTACAAAAGTGCACGCATAATAAGTAAAGAATTAAAAAACGGTAACAAACGTTAACAATCTAACAATCAATTGGGTTATGGAATATAAAAATGTGTCGTCGATGTTGTAAAATTCTCTGTCAAGACTTTTGGAACTCTGGCAAATACTAATAGAGTAATAGGTGACTACTGGGTTAACAACTTATGACCTTGATCACACAGGTGGATAAGGCAAAAATCCAGAAAATCTAGTGAGAAATTTATCTTCAGTCGCTTATTTATGTTCTACGCACAAAAACACTACGGTCATCCCAGTTGGAGGTCGCTCACCAAAGCCATGCTTGTAAACTTAAACTGGCAACGAAATGGTGTTATACTTAAATGGATTTTGGTAATAATACACAGCACTCAAGATTTTCTTGGTTTCAATGTTTTCAGGCTTGAAAGCTAGGCTAGACATAGTTTTTTGTCTGGTTGGTTATCTTGGCAATTGTCATGTTTTAGAAAACTGAGATTTTCCCACATTTGTTTCTAAGCATCAAATCTCCTTTGCTGCATCGAATGAGTTGAGCGGTGGGATTTTAGGCATATACTGACTGAATGCATAATTATATAGTACGCGTCTGTATGCGTAACCAAGGTTGAAATATTTTCATAAAAGTAAAAGTAGAAACCACAGTATCGCCATCGCCATAAATATTGTTATGAATTAGTTTATATAAATTCGTCAAAGTTATCTGAGAAAAGGAATATATTAAAGCCGTCACTATCTTTATGGCATTATGGCACTTTACGCATGTATATGCGTATCGTTGATAAATTGAACTTATATGTATGTGTGCGATTTCAAACGGGAAGTTAAAGATTGTCCGTATGAAAAACTATCGGGCTTACTTGCTAGTTACTTGCTTCTATTGATTAAAAGTGAGTTTCTGACGATATGGCTTAAAGCGGTGATATCACATAGCGGAGGTACATTTGTAGTTAAAATTGCTTCGTGGGAAAAGACACAAGAAGTTGGAGAGAGAGAGAGAAGATATAGGGAAGAAGAAGAAGTGTGGTTGTATATAAGTACATTTAATAGAATGTGTACACACACATATACATATTCAATCCATTTAAGAGATACATATCAAGCTTATAAGGATAGACGTGCTGAAGCTGCGTCTAGTACAAAGAATGTAAGTGGTTTGCTGAAAGTAGAAAGTGCTACTGGTATAAAAGAAAGCAGAGAAAGTGAAAGGGAAAACCACCACTACTAGAAGTATAACTGCCCCCGACTCCTTACAGCAGCATCAACCAGCCAACAGCTCTTACTGATAGCTTCAGCTCGCTCTTTCTCTCCCGTCGTACTACAACATCAGCGTTTTTTATTGTGAAAAGAGAAAGATGAAAGGAGAAAAAAGAGAGGAGAACGACGACGATGAGGAGAAAAAAAGAAGAATAGTAACGTCAGCAGATAAAAAACACAAGAGCTGCTGGAGCAAAGTATTCAAAGTTGGAGGCAGAAAAGTTGTGTTTGTAGTCGTATTAAACTTGGTTCAGCCAGCAAGCGGGGAGAGAGAAGTATAGTTGTAGTAGAAAAGTATGATAATGATGACGATGTGATGATTTTGATTCTAGAGGTTGGGTCCTACAAAGGGTCTCTCAGAAGCAGCAACAGCAGCGGTAGCAACATTGAAATGAAAGTGAACCTGAAAAACTGGATGCATATTATAACGTTTTATGGGAACGCTCACTCACACAGCAACCGCTGGCATATCGCCAGTATTACCTTCACCGCTATTGTTGTTGCAGTGAGTTTTAGACAGGCATGTTTTAACTTGCTCTTGTGAACTCGCTGCGTTTCATCGCCGTCTTTGACACTTTGCTCCCTTTTTTGACGAATATGAATCTTTATTTATCTGCTCATTTTTGGTTGATGTGTTTCATACGCATTGACATGCAAACAAATATTAATTTAGGTCCATTTTGAAAAACTTGAGCGTGGTGATTGTTTACCTAATATGTGTACAAACTTAACAACTTGAAGCAATAATGATAGTTGGATTTAATTTTGTAACTTGTCCCGTCATGTCACATCAAATGTTCAGGATGTGGAGTTTGTCAACTAAGCAAGGTATGAAGCCATGAAAAATTTACTTGTCTACAACTTTTTAAATAAAGTAAAAAAGGGCTGGTCAATGACTTATAGTATAAATTGAGTTACCAACGTAAAATTTTAAACTTTTTCCGGGGATTTTGCTGTCCAAGTGTTAAATTTATAAACCATGGTCGATATATGCAATTCTTTATATGAAATAAAATATGAACGAAATATGAACAAGTTTCCAGTCATCCAGTCATAGTTTTATGCGGAGATGCGTTGAACGTTTGCTCATAGTAAAAATAAAAAGCTCTGGCTTACATTTGTTACATTTGAGAGTTTGTCGTGGTTTTCGTATATTTATACAGATACATCACGGAACACAATAATAATACAATCTTACTCCGACTACTTTTCCACCTTTTCAGCTGCATACAGACCCCTTGCCTACCTGTAAGGATGTTATTATTACATGATGCCATACAAAATGAAACTCAAGTAGAAAAAATAAGACGCTGGATTATCACTTACCCCATTCATTGTATCGTGAAACTTTTCCCCAGCATTTCGTTTTCCCCCATGCTATGATCCCTGATCCTGCCTAGTTGACTGACTTATTTGAAAGAGTCATTTCTGCTCGTCCTATTCAAGTAGTAAAACTTTCAACGAAAAATAAGCAAACAACCGTAACAGTTTTTTTCAAGAGCCATAACACTTTGTCTCGCTTTTCTCATTGTTTCCCATGTAATCCGTTTCAAAGTATCTTTATCTTCTGGTTTACTCTCTTCATTCTTTCCCTTCACTATTTGGAGCAAAAACATATCAAGTCGAAGAAATGCAACATGTATGTATATAATACTATGAGATTACGTACATGCCTTTGTTCATCCTCTGATTCGCAAAATATGGTAGCTTGTACGGTTTTACTTATAATCGGAGTCGCAGCAATTCTAGAGGGGCGCTCATGAAATGATGCAAATTTAACTTCATGAATTGAATGCTTTATTCCAAGTTACTTGTCCGCTTCCACACAGGCACACACCGCACACAACCCAGCACTCAAAGATTCTGGAGAAGTAGTTGAATGTAACTCGTCTGCATTATATATGGACATCTAAAGAGAAAACGGAGAGACCCGAATCATGCTGTTGTAGACAAGAGAATTGCTTGCACAAGAGGAAAAGAAGAGAAAGAGAATTGAGAATGGCTCCAGAGCTGTACAGAGAATTGTGTGTGAGCTGAGTAGTAAAGAGATTCTTGTTTCATCTCAAATGGGATTCTCTATTTATCCCACTTCCGCTATATGGATGTATGAGCTCATGTGAGTGAGAAGACTAGCAAAAGTGAACCAAGTTGTTGTACTAGTAGCGTTGCACATCTTTAATATTATATAAAATCATAGGAGTATAAAAAAGAATAGACCTTCACCGGGTAACTTGTACCTTTTCAAACGTTTGCATTACCTAAAGAGTACCACACGACAACAGAAGCAGAGGAAAGCTGCTCTCAAGTCATCGTGGGCCAAAGAGGACGCATTACATCTACATCTGAAATGCAATACATATTGCACCGACACGAATGGTCTGAATAATATAAAGGTTTTCCCTGTCATACAGTTACCAGATGGAAAATTGGCAATATTATCAATTGATATAATAATAAGTTTGTCTTCGTACGTACTCAAGGTGTATGAATGTACATGGATGGATACAAATGCAAGCATACCTACATTTTTATACAAGTACAAAGAATGGGATCACAAAGGCAATTTTGCTCGAGACCGGTCGAAAACTGAAGAGAGAAAAAAGAAACGAAAAAATATCATGGCACGAAAAAAAGAAAAAACGAAAATTACTAAAACTGGCTATAAACAGTAAACATCAGTGTATAGAATATGAGGCTATTATTTTTACATGGTTTTCCAGTGACAGGAGAGCTATCACCGTTGGTATTTTACGCGAATAATACAATGACGACATTTTGCATCCCATATTTCAATTGTATACGCATGATAATATACTATATAACTTTGGCGAACAAACGACAGAAAAAAAGGATGAATTCCAAGAACAAGGAGATGTAGTCTATCGGTTCTTCCTCCCGGTTTTACGTATTTATTTTCTATCTCATCGTCTTAATTGAACTGATATGACTGTCACCAGCAGTAGTAGCAGCAACATGCTCATAACATAATGTTTTACAAGAGAAAGAAAGAAAGACAGATAGTCATTGAATGTGTGTAACTAGCACTCCATTTTCTATACCAAGAACACATATAGACAACCTTTGTGTATATTAATACAGGAAAAGAAGAAGAAAAAATCCAAAAGCCAGGAAAAAAGTTGAGAAAAAAGATAACAGACCATTCTTTTGTGTGAAACTTGTGGGGAATAAAAGGAGCCTCTTGGTCGGACAGAGAAATTGCCAAAAGAATAGATGAAGGAATAAAAAGTGTGTGTCTATACTAAACTCCACTCTGTGAGTGAGTGGTATTAAAGAACAAGCTTCTCAATACATAATATTCAGTTTTTTTCGAGAAAAGAAAGAAGAAAAGAAGACTACACCCAACCAACATCACCATGTACACATTTAATACGGTGGTGCAGCTCAAATCGTCTTCCCTATTTCTCGTATTCCATATCTTTTTTCTATTTGCCATATAGCCATGAGTGCTTCCCCCTCATTGTCAGTGAAAATTTTTCTTTTTGGTTAGCTTCTTATTGAATCTTTCACTAGCGAGAATAGTGGTATATACGTATAGACAGTGCAGAAACAGCAGCCAGAACAAAAATCCTGACTTTTATTCCTATTCGTACTACTATCATTCAGCCCATTTCCAATCATCATCATCGTATCTTTCACAAGGAGAACTCATCCATCGTCGATTAGTCCATCTAACTGTGTGAGCTTGTAAGTTGGAGAAAAAAGGCATTATGTGAGAGGGTAATAGTTTCATATAAAAGTACAGACATCACTTGAGTAAAACATCGTTATCGTGCATTAGACAGGATATATTTTATATGTTCCAATTTGCCTCTCAATTATCGTACACCAGCTCTGAAGTTAGAAAACCCTAACTGAAGCAATAATGTTGTCTAAATTAAACAAAAGAGAATAATGTTACACAAGTAAAGTAAAATACTACTACTGCAGAACTACCATTCGTATGAAAAATAAATGTAATACCTCTGTTTGGTATAGTAATATGTTTGAACAGGAACATCATTCTAGTCTCCTTTCTAGAGTTTAGCAAAATGAGAAAAAATATGAAGTAAGAAGACAAGACAAGCTGAAGTCTCTTTCAATCTGCTTTTGTGATCCCACCACCAACTTGGAAGTAGAAGAAGAAAATTAATGATCTACAAAGCAGAAAGGGAGAGAGAGAGAGACCTGATGAGTTTCGTCATTTTTTCATCTAGGTAATTGCAAAATCATGTTGCTTACACAATTATAAATAGAATGAATTTTCAGCGTATCATCATCATTACTATTATACTGAATCATTCTCTAGATTCCTGATACATTTACTACACTTTTAAGTCAATTACTTTGGGTTCAGGTGGGTGATGCTGTTTCGTTTGCCTCGGCTCCCACATCGTGCTTTTTACTAATAAGGTAAAGCATTAAACCAAAATAAATTTGCAGGAATAGACATTTTATCATAAACAAGCTGGGTACAAACAGTTGGTTGGTTGATGGCAAGCCACCCTTTAAATTCAGCATTGCTAATGCTATTTAATATTTGGAAGATGAGTTTTTTAAATACATACAGATGTATTAAACCAAGCAGCAAAAAAGGTTGTGTCTGCACTCTTGAAGCGTGCCTACAACTTTGAAGAGGTAGTATTTTAAAATCTGCTACTACTATCATCATCATCTCTTTCTTCATTGTCATTATTGTTATTATTCTTCCATCCTCATCATCATTCAGCTTTCTGGAGAACGTGTAAGTGGAGTGAGTCTCGGTGAGTGGGCATGCTTAGCTTTCATACCTTTATGCATACTAAAAGGAGCAAAAGGCTAGCTCTATGAAAAAGAAACAACAAAACGTGCATACTTATGATGATTATACGTAAATACACTGTGTGTTGCTTCTGTTATTATTATTATTATTATTATTATTATTTTATTATTATTATTATTATTATTGCACCGAGTAAAATCCCTGCAGGTAGTCAACTACTCCAACTGACACTACACATCTAGCGATACTACTTACTTACTTCAACCACAAAGACCACTCCAATATTTTCCACCCATTTCAAACAAAATATACTTAAATACAGTCTCCTCAAGAAAAAACATGCATGCTTAAAACCTCTCTCACTCCTCCCTCAGCATCTTTCAACATCACTATCCTCATCGTTAAGCTCATGAAGTTAAGCTTAAGCATATAATTTACAGTTATGCGTTTTTCTGTAAAAGGGGCACAAAAAGCAGTATCAGCATTAACAAAAAAGCCAGAAAAAAACCTACGTATTCTAGTGAAAGTAGTCGTAGAAACTGGTAGTGCTTGTTAGTAAAAATGCAGTTTTTGAAAGAAAAGGTGGGGAAAGAATGAGTATACATATTTTGAAGAGCCATAGGCCATCGTATTTACTATGAGTCTCTCTCTCTCGCTACTCGACATTGTATTCTTACAAAAAAGCTCTTGTCCTCTTGCGAAGAACGATGATAATGATGACGGCGATGAAGGTATAGCAATCTGCTTTTCTTCTATAGTAGTAATAACATCCTTTCACGTCCCTTTCATATACTCCCATTCATTGAATCATAAATGCCAAATTAGTACGGATCTCTCCACAACGAGTACGAATACTTATGCTTTTTTGTACCGTCTTTTTATACTCGGGCCCTGCCCAAGCCATCATTATTACTTTTATTGATATGTCATGACTTGACTCATATCATCATCAGCACCATATATATCATTATTATTACCAGCGTTCCCTCACAATGTCAGCATCGTTTTCTCTCCCTCATCATCATCATGAGTTTTATAGTGAGCGACCTTACAAGGCAACTAACCAGCGGACATCAACGGGTTTAACGTAAAAAAGTACGGATTTATGAATACGTTGATGATGATATGTACCTTCATCTACTTTCATCAATATTACTATAACCTACCAGTACCAGTCATTCAGTCCGTCAAAATGTATTTTACAAGAATGATAGGAAAGGGATAGACGGAGCAACAAGGTTCATTACATTTACGATGTCATGCAAGATCCCTGTCGAAGGACTATCATCGTTGACTAGGTTCAGAGCAAAGTTAGATGATACTCATGTAGTTATAAATACAAAAGAAGCAATATGAATTGGCAGTGTACATAACTAGGTGACATGTCTGTTTGAACAATATTACGTTGCGAAAAGTCCAGAGGCAAAGCCCAGTAACAAAATAAGATAATAATAATATGTACACAATTGGTGATATACATACAATATGTTGATGCTACAATGTGTGAATATCTGTGTTCATTCTAGAGTGGATGATGACTACAATGATGATGCCATATTATTATTGGTGCCACTACAACTATTATCTCGTAGTCATCATCAGCAGATCTAAGAGCATTCCTATTCTTATTACCACTTCATATCACCCCACCGCACCGCTCTGCTACTAGCACGACACAAAGAAAGGAACAGCGAACAACACAAAACCTGGAACAAATGCATTAGTTTATTGGATTGGTACATAGTTCTCTTCTCATGCATGCATACTGCTCTCTTGCTAACTCTCCTGTGTCCAATAATGGAATATCATGAAAACGTGCACACAGCTAAAAAGTGCAAGTGTCTCAAATGAAGTCACTTTCTCTCTGCCATTTCGCTCTCCTTCCCTCTCACTCTCTCACTTGCACAACTTTCCTCCTCTTTCTCATCTACTCGACTCCAAAACGCAACATGGTCACATCTCGATCATCATTATCTTCGGCATATTACTATTTCGTCTCATTTTCGTAGTCGTCACCCTGGTGTGTGCAATGAAATATCTTCAACGACACAGCCATCCAAATCATTATAAACAAAAACAAGAGCTGCCAACGAAGTGGCAAGAGAGGCATAGAAAGGAGTGAGATGATTATGGGTTAAAATAATTTCGGAGATGTTCTTGGTTTAATAAATTACATTCTTTTTTCACGGACGCTGATGCAAGCTCGATAAAGGATAACTATGTACGATGACGTGGATAATGATGGTGTTAGTGGGCTGTCGGGATACTTGCAAATAAATGTTAATAATAATGATGCCAAAGCTAGAGTGCGCAATACAAACATCCATAACTCCTAAAAACTATGATAAATATGTACATCAGTTTCAGAGTGCTTGTGACCTCTTTATTTTCCATCAGTTGATAATGCAAAAAAAACAAAAAAAAACAGAATAGTTCAGAATAGTTTTTACAGTTCTCCACGCCCAAAATCCATCCATACTTTAACACATTATTATGCTACTATCTAACCCAATCAGGTTTATTGGGGAATACAGTTGTGAATTTCAATATTATGCTGGAGTTAGAGAAAGTGGTGAACCTCGATCACGTGGTTCTTTCACCACTACACAGTGCGCATCTGATTGAAATGATAGTCTTTTACTTTTAGGATTACCAAGAAGTAAATATGATTTCTTATTTCCTGATCGTTATTCTTATTCTTTTAGTTTTTGTTCTCCCTATATATTACTTGAGTTCAAATTTTTGTCAGAAAGCTAGATTAAAAATATATTAACAAAATTGTATGTCATGATATGCATCCCACGCAGTAAAATATACCGTTTCATGAGCTATTCTCATTTCATGTGCATTGATATTCAACGCTTCCTTCCCAAGCCGTAATACTACCATTTGAAATAAAGCCTTTTTAGTGCGTCATTTTTCTCTGTAAAATAAGGATTGTAAGACGATCATGTAGAGAAGAATAGGGATAGTAGCAGAGAAGGAAAACAATTGATGGTGAGAAAGAGCAACTATAACCATTTGAGCTGTTTTTGATATAACAGTGAAATGTTAAGCTGAGGAAAATGTGCTTCCGCTCTGGCTCACTCAAGCAGATTGAATAAACAAAGGGAGGAAGCTATTTCATGGCTTTCTTCTTTCCCTAAACGTCTCGCCTCTTTTTTTCTCTTATGACATCCCTGTAAGAAAAAACTCTTTCCTGTGCTCTGCCATTGACTGACCGTTTCACAAAGCTAATTTACCTCCGCAGCGAAACGTTAAACGAGGAATGAAGAATATTTGCTGAGCACGCTACCATCAAGTCCTAATAAAATTTTAGTAGTCTATAACAAGCAGAGAGCCAAAGGGCAAGCTCCAGTCGTACATTCTGCTGTTGCCTGTCATCTAGTGTGTGAAATGGTTCATAATAATAAGGTGCTACTTATTACCTATCTCTGCCATTACATCTACCACCAATGCCATATCCAAGCCCAACAGTAGACAAAAGACCTTGCTCTTTCCGATAAATTTTACTCAATTCAAAGTATGCAAACCAATTTATTGCTAAAGCATCTCTCCAAACTCCAATTTTTCCCATGGCATTTCAATATGGGTGTAAAAGTTTTGTTATATGATGAATATCCACATGTTCCCTGTATATAATGTTAAAAACAACTATAAACTGCTTTTTATCAGCATATAAGAAAGTCTTATTTTCTCCAATGTTATACTTGAAGTTCATTTACTTATTTTTCACATTACTAATGTGCACTTGTCCTTGCCCCTACTTTGTGACCAATCTGTTCCCTTCATGAACTTATATTATCATAGACGGCAAAGTTTATGCAAGTATGTATGCGATTCGCTATCCATGAGGTTGTCAAACGCTGCAGGATCGAGTTAAAATGTTTGGATTTATCTAATATACATTCAGTCAGTCAGAGAGTCTGAGTAATGGATGACGATGATGGCGTATAAAAAGGGGGTTTACTCCTGGAAGCGGAAATCGTTGGAATGAATGTCATTCCCAACTACCCCAGTAATGAAAATTGATGGTTGTAAGTAGTCGCTCGCGCTTCCTATTGTACATTAAATGTATAAGAGCTGTGTAATATAACTCCGCTTCTCGCTTTTTCAGTGTATCAATATGTACACAAGGAGAAATGAATTTTAATGAGATGCTAATTTCCTATCTAGCTTCCTCCTTCACAATTTAGCATTTATTAATATTACTTTTTTATTATATCCCACTCTCGTCTTTCCATTTCCCATTATTAATATTATTACTTTTATTATCATTATTATATCACCACGACGAGATGAGAGTGCCGCTTGGAGTTTTGTCAAAATTAAGTGCAGAAGACGTGGCACTATAATTTTAGAAATAACATATATGGGTGCATTCGGCAGCTTTCAGTAAATGAAATTTTTTATGTTAAATTTTTTAAATTTCTTCGATGCCAGATTGTTTAGCATCCTTTTTGAAGTCAATTGACAATTTTAAACTTCAGTCGTCTTTTTGAAAATTTTTCAGTACGAGCGGTCAAAGGTCACCATGTCATTTTGGAA